>CATKHJ010138459.1:0-14771 GCA_949750685.1 Vernicia montana | reverse complement strand
AAATAAATATTATTTCTCTAATAAATTTATTTCAAATAATTTATTATTTAACACAAATTTAACAAATAAGCTAAGAATTGATTATTTAACACAAATTTATTACAAAGAACATTAAAATTATTATTATATACATTATTATTTAAGACAAATATGTTATTATTATTATTAATATTATTAATATTATTAAAATTTTAATATTTTTCTATTATTATTATTATTAATATTATTCATGGCTTTTTTTAATGAAATTAAAAAAATAATTACAAACATACTTTCTTTTTTTTTTTTAATCCGCATGGCTCTATTTGAATAGACAAAAACATACCTTTTTTTTTTTTTTTTTATAATATGCATGGCTCTATTTATTAACTATGGCTGTGTCTATTTAAATACAAATCCGGCACTTATAGTGCCGGATTCATGCCTTAAAATAAGTGTCTGCATGGCTCTGCATCTATTTTTAATTTAAGCACAAATTCGGTATTTAAACTACTGGATTTGTACTTATGTGGCAGTCAAATATGATAGTTTAAATACCGGATTATTATTAACAAAAATTCGGTGTTTCAATTACCGGATTAAAAGTCATCTGACAAAAAAATGGCATAGTTTGAAAATTATTTTAAAAAATAACATATATAGATAATTATTTTTAAAATTCATCATATATGCGTGAAATGCCCTTTCTATTGATATTGATCTCTCTGAAAGCCATAGGAACATTGAAAGAATTCTTGTATGCAGTTTCCAGGAGGTAATTTCCTTTCCAATTATTATCTAGGCATGCCTGATTTCTTGTTTTTTTTTTTTAAATGTGTATTGGGTTTTTTTTTTTCTTTATGGGTTGGTTGCTAATAAGATTATGACTGGGGTAACGTGTTCTTGTGAGTTGTGAGGATTTTTATTCCTAAATTGTTTGTTTTCTTTGTTTGGGTATTCTTTTGAAGGCCAATATCAATTGCTGATGGATTTTCCTTGTTAATTGTGGCGGTGATGGTAGGATTGGGTTTGAGAAAGGGGAAAGGGGAGAGGGGAGAGAAAGAAGTGAGAGGTTGAAGGGTAGTTCGGTCATTTCATTTTTAGTGATCCATGTGAATGTTGTGGACTTATTTTTATTGAATCAGCGCTTCGGTGACCATAAAACTCACAAAAATACTAAAATGAAATATATATATATTTTTTTAAGTTCAACAACTCATCGAATATATATCCCTTTACCCATTAATAGCTAGAAAACAAAATTTGTGAACCAATTAATTTTTTATATATATTCCTTTACTCGTTAATAGCTAGGAAACAAATCTTGTTGAGGACATATTGGAATGGAATGTCTCCCCCAACAAGCATAAATTTTACTTGCCAAGATGGGCTCATAGCAGCAGGCACTTTCCATGCCCTGAAACGGACAGCCAACGGTCCAAGGACTGCCTATTTTTCCTCTTTATAGGCCTATGCGTGAGGTCCAATATTATGGGCCTTATAGCGCGTGACGTAACATCAAGAACGAAGAGCGTGGACCTGAAAGTGAAAAGCAAACAAATCTACAAAATCCAGAGTCCTATACATTGATGACGTAGGGCACTTTAAGTGCCTTTTTTGCCCTATTAGTGGTGCCTTAAGTTGCACTCCACATCTGCCGTCTGATTTTTCTGCCAAGGGGCTCTATACCCCATAAAATGGTCCCCCAACCTTCACTGCGCATGGAATGCCCTTTACATTATGCAATCATTGAAAATATGGCTAGAGTGGTTATTTGATTACTGAAATGAAATTGTTCATATAGTATTAATTTTTAATTTAATTTTATTGATTTTTCTAATTAGTCACATTAATTTAATTTTACAAACAATGTTCAGGAATAAGAAGTTTTTAAGGTGAAAAAGAAAAAGGAACAAGCACATCCTACTCTACAACTCTTTTTGTCTGTTTAGGAAGTAAAGCAAATTTCCTTTCTTTTTCTATGTATATATGAAATATCTGTCATTAGAAAATAGGGCTAAGTATCGTTCGGTCTAATCTGAAAATTTAAAAATTTTCACGATTAAATTGAATTTTGGATATTTTAATTTGTGGAGAATCGAAATCAGAACTAAAATAAAAAATCTCTGTATTATATTGTTCCAAAAATTTCGGGACAATACAATTCAGGAATCGAATATTTCAATTTCGGTTCAATCCAATCCAATCCAATCCAATACAATACGAAGATTCGGATATCTTGAAAAAAAAAAAAACAAAAGTATGCAATTTGATAATTTATATGAACAAAAATAATCAAAACTCATAATTTATCAATAATTTTAAATTATAAAAATATAATTACTATAAAAATATATAAATATAATATAAATATAATTATATTAATATTTTACTTAATTCAAATAATTTTAATCTTGACTTATATACTACTTAAAACTAATAAATAATTTCTTATAAGTTATAACCATTTTCTAACTTTTTATACAAACTATTATCCTATTACAAATAATTTCTTATTGGTAATATATTTCATAAATGTTAATTAATAAAAGAATATTTTTAAATATTACAGTATTAGATACTAATAAAATTTTAATTTAAAACTTTATTAGTATCACATAAATATAATTACAATTAAAATAACAATGTTACTAGACTTACATACTAACACATTATAATTTCTTATTATTACTCATTAATTAATCATAACATATATTATTTTTTTTTCTAAAACATATATGTAGTGAATTTAAAATATTTAATTGTAATATATGGTTATATCTTAATATTATTAAAATTTAATCCATATTATATTACTAATTTTTCATTAATACAAATTTTATGAACTTAATATTTAAGTAAGTTGTATAAATATCATATTCAATTGAAGTATATACATTTATAATTCATCTAAATTTTCTTTTGATATAATTTAATAATTGATATAATGTCATGTATAATCTTATAATTTTTGTATTATCTATATATTATTCAATTAGCATTACTTATATATTATAAATAAAAAAACTAAAAAACTTCGGTTATTTCGGTCCAATTCAATTCGGTATAATTCGGTTCAATTTGATCTGGTTCTCGATCTAGATATACGTCAAGATCCAGAACCATACCAAAACATTTCAATCAATCCAATTCGGTTCGGAGAAAATAAAAAAGTCAACGGTTCAGTACAGTTATGGATATTTTCGGTCTGATTATTCGATTCAATTTGAAACTTTTAATAACCGTACTCAGCCCTATCATTAATGAACGAGTCTTATTTTTCTATTTTATCCATCTATATTTGATTTTAAAGTTAAATTCTAAATTAAAAATGATTTTTTTATTTATAATTTTTTTTTATCTCAAAGTTGATAATTTATTTTTTACAGGATAGAAAGGTGAATTTAGGGTACTTTTACAATTAAAATAAAAATTTTAAATATGTATACATAAAGACAAATGGTTAGCAAAGTCTAGAAAGACTGTCCCAAATTACGTTGTCCACCAAACACACAGTGAAGAGGTACCCACAAAACCACAACAACTAAAGGCTATTACGGCACTTAAAATATTTGAATGAGGTGCTGACCTGAGATCTACCCTTGGTATTGTGTCTGTGTCCACCACACGTCTCTTTCCACTTCTCCGCTCGTTCTCCATATTCCTTTAGGTAATTTTCTTCTTCTTCTTCTCTCTTACTGCCATAACATGCTCAATTTTCATTTCTTTGCCTTTTCCTTATCTGAACTTGATCCTCTGAAATGGGTTTTACTTTTTTATTTTATTTTTTATTCTGGGATTGAATTTTGCTCATTTTCAATCCCCTTTTCTTTTTCTTGGGTCAACAAGAAAAAGCTGGATTTCATATGGGTTTATTTGTTTTGATTTATTATTATGTAATTATGTGTGAAATCTGGGACATTCAGATTAGAGCACTTAGATCTATTAGAAAAAGTAAAAAAGAAAAGGGTTATCAGATTATAATGTTTCTGCCTAATTCTATTTGAACGAATTGAAATGTCAATTAGTAATTGCTTAACTGAGCAAACCTTTCTTGAATTATTTGGACTTTTTTTTGCAATACTTTCTGCAAACTAGACGTAATTCATTGCCTTTCATTGTTCATTTTCCTTCTTTTTGTATTCTTGTTGAAAATTAACAATTGGATCAATTATCTTAGATGTTGATTAAAGCTGTTTTTGTAGCTTAGATGTTGAGCATGTCAAAGTTTTGTTGGTGACCCTTTTGTTGTTTTGGGATTATTTTAATTTAATTCTATTGTAACTACTAGTTGATATTTTGTTGTAAAAGATTTTTATTCTACTTTTTTCACATTTTCTATTAACTTCTATAGTTGCTCTTCTTGAAATTGCTTTTAGAACAGGAAGCAATGGATTTTTTGTTCAAGGGAATAAATGAGGACACATCTGATTGCAACTTTGATGAGAAGGCCATTCAAAGATGCCCATTTTTGAGGAACATCAACAAGCCGACTAGCTTTTCATTATCTTCAGTGAATTTTCCCAATCCTGTAAGTTGTTTCTTTCTCTTTAGCTCCTTTTTACCTTTTTCTTTTGGCCTGTGCAGTTGGTGTGCTAACTGTCAATTATTAAATCTAGTTTTTTAACTAAGTTGATATCGTCTATTGTTTCCCTAGGTGAGGGGAGCCAAAGGTCCAATATTTGAGGATGGTCCAAACTTTGATACGGCGTTTAAGCTGTTCCATGGGAAAGACGGGGTTGTTCCACTCTCAAACAGATCTAATAATTATCATAATGACATTTTGGAACCTGACTCTACACCCCAGTTCAACCCCTTGGCAGCAAAAGCTGCAACTATTAGTTTGTCCGCATTCGGTCCTGGTGGACCCTTTGGCTTTGGTTCCTTCAATGATAAGTGGAAGAATCAGAAGAAGAAAGCTGAATCAGCGAACAAGGGTGAATCATCTTCTCAGGTAGGTGCACATTCTTGAGCATTCAAATTAACTTATTGTGACAAGGGGAATGTTTCTGAAACAAAAACACGAGTAATAGAGAGGAAATGTTTGCACAAGGTGGCATTGGTGAATGTGCCTTTGATCCAATATTTCCATAAACTCATTCAATTTAAGGAATGAACCCATCATTGAAAAGATTTCACCTGTTAACTGTTGAGTTCCAGTGGCCCTATCTTGGAGATTCTCTTCCGACTTAAATGCATTTATGCATAAGTTCTCAATTTAACTAGAAATGGGTTGTTTTAGCTACTCAGCGACAAAATGTACAAATTGACATCTAGCTGAAAACTTTATTGTCCGTGCTCCTTTTAAACTGATCATTTGCACAATTTTAATTATGTCATGCTTTGTTTCTGATCCTCCAGAAAGGAAATACCTCAAAACATGAGGCCCTGGGAAACGAGTGGTTAAAAACAGGCAACTGCCCAATTGCGAAGTCTTATAGAGCTGTGAGTCACGTACTCCCACTTGTGGCATCAACTCTTCGGCCACCACCTGGCATAAAGCTTAGATGTCCACCTGCTGTAGTTGCTGCAAGGGCAGCACTAGCCAGAACAGCCATGGTCAAAACCTTGCAACCTCAGCCACTACCAGCAAAGATGCTTGTTATTGCTCTCTTGGGAATGGCAGTGAATGTGCCCTTGGGCATGTGGAAGGAACATACTAAGAAGTTTTCACTTTCATGGTTTGCAGCAGTACATGCAGCTGTGCCCTTCATAGCTATGCTTAGGAAGTCCGTCTTGATGCCAAAAACTGCTATGGCACTGACTATTGGAGCTTCTATCATAGGACAGGTTATTGGTTCTAGAGCTGAAAGGCACCGGCTGAAAGCAATAGCTGCGAGGGATAGAGTAGCAGCACGGACTGCAATTGCTGCAGCAATTGCAGGGTATAGTTCAACCCAGATGGGTGACATTGCAGGTGGTCACTGCGGTACAGAAGGAATGACATGGGATCCGCTCTGTTTCAAGGGTGCTGGACCCACTTCCGAGTGTTGCTGACATAACAAGCTGCAACCACTAATAGTGAAATAAAACTACATCCAGTATTGATAAGGTTTGGAGATCAATATTGGCAGTTCAACCTTCAGCATGTATGTATGAACTGTGTATTTGTTATGCTTTATATATAATGAGTAATTCAGCTGTATTAATGATTTGATCAAACACGGTCCTCATTCAGAATGCATTTCTTGATTTCTTTAAATAAATGTTTGCATTCACAAAATTTCAATTTTTACAGATTATATACAAATGAAGTTTGCTCCAGTTTAAAGAGAGAATCCCACCTATTTTGGCTCCAATTAACAATTTCTTGTGAGTTTAAAATATTGGTCCCTTGCCAAATTGGTAAACAAATGCTCAAATTTTTATTGATGTCTAATTAAGTTCAAAATTAACTTTGAATCAATTTAGGACAAAAATTTTAATTTTTGATCCATTTAGTTCCATGTTTGATAAAAACAATAAAAAATATATAATTTTTTATATTTTAAAATAATAGAAAAACATTTAAAATTTTAATAAAATAAACAAAGAAGCTTTTGCATCGTCCTCAACCCATTGTCTTCCTTGCATCCTCCACATACACCCACCACCTACAAATCAAAACCAGAACTTAAAATCCACCACAGAGTTCCAAAACCAAATCTTGAAAACCATTGGCACATCATACTGAAATTCACCCCATGCAAAAATCTAACACAACCACCATGTCAAAATGAAGAGAAGAATATAAGGAGAAATATTTTTCAAATTAATTGAATCGGCATGATGGAAATGAATTTTTGGAGAAAGAATTGTTGTTTTCCATTTGGCCGAAAGCTCAATTTTCTCCCTTTACCTCTAAGTGCAATTCCACTCTTATACTTAATTTTGTCTCAATTACACACTTTGATTATAAAATCTAGGAAAATTAAGTCCAATTCGCAACAATCCATAACGGAACTGTTTAAGATTCGAAAAAGTTGCATTATTTTATTATTTTGGACACTTTCTCTGAAAGTCATAGAGGGAGGAGAATGTTGACAAGGTTTTTGAGTGGTGTGATTTGCAGGGACTCGAGAACTTGGAGGTGTAAAAAATGGTGTTTCAGTAATTTTTGTCTCTCTTCCCTCTTCTCTTGTTTGTTTGTCTTATTCCACGTGTGTTGTGTTGTGAATTAGTGATTTTTTATTCTTTTCATGACTTTAAGATAAGGTGAGGTTCAAAATAATAAAAAAAAAATACAACTTTTCCAAATCTTAAATGGTTATGTAATGGACCGTTACAAATTTGGCTTAATTACCCTATATTTTATAATCAAATGGTGTAATTGAGACAAAATTAAGTATGGGGAGGAATTGCACTTAGAGGTAAAATAAAGGCAGGAAATTGAGCTTTAGGCCTTTCTATTTTGTTTAACGATGTTGCTTCCACATTGTTATTGAGTCTGGTGATCTTTTGCTTCCAGGCTGGAGAGCTTTCAAGTTTGATGAATTTTTGTTTCTCGGTCGGAGTGGCGGAAGAGGCGGTAGTTGTGGTGGTTGAGGTAGTTGTAGCAGGCAGCAACACCATCACCCATGCTTCAAGCTTCTGGAAGACTAGCACCATCATTTTCAACATTCCAAGGATAGGAAGACGAAGAGAGAGAACGATATTGACATTGGTCTTTATTTTAATAATAATTTTTTATTCTTTTTTTTTTTTTAATAATTTGAAAAATTATTGTTTACACACATCTACTAAATTAATAAGTGATGAAATATTTTAACCAATACAATTATTTTTTATTTTTTACTTAGTGAAACGATATTAATATTTTTTTTTTCATATGTTTTTATCTAATTGGATTGATATATGCATAAGTAAGACTTTTCTTATTAATTTTTAATTTAAATATTTTTTATTAATTAAAATATAAAATTAATTATTATTATTATTTATCAAAAATTGGATTAAATTGATCTTGAATCAAAATTTATCATAAATTGAAGATCCACTAAAAGTTTGAAAGTGAAATTCAACGTTCACCCTTTTTTTTATTATATAATTCATATGATTCTTCATCAAATTTAATTTGCACAAATTACAATGTGATTTTAAATTTCACCATAATAGTTTCTTATTTTTAAAATTATTATATATTTAAATTTAAATTTCAAATGTAAAATCATAAAATATAAATATTGTATCAAAATTCTAAATGATGATTCAAATGATTAGTTAATTCAAATTAGAAATGATAATTTTGATATGTCTCATCGGATACCCGCTTAACTTAATTTTATCCGCTAAATGACACGGGCCGTATACCCATTTATATATATATGCACATAAATTTAATACACAAATACATATTAGAGTTTCAAAATTCATTTTTACATATATTTATTTATATTATAATTATATTTTTTAAATAAAATATATAAAATGACACATTTTATACATGTACTTTTGTAAATATATTACATTTTTCTTATAAAAATATAATTTATATATATATATATATATATATATATATATAAATGAGTATTCGTAATTATTTATCCCGTACTACTCCGATAAAAAAAAATAGAATATGGATATATCAAACCTCGCTTCATACCTTATCCTTGGCCATCCCCAATCCAAATGGAGCCATAAAGATTTGATTACCATGTCTTGGGTTGATAAATAAAATAATTGTCTACAAACAACGATAAAATTAGAGCGGGAGAGTGGGTGAGAGTGAACATAGATTATATGTAAATAGTTAATTTAGGAAAATAAAAAGCAGAACATAACATAAAACATAAACTGATTAACAGGAAGGTGTGGGCATGAAACAAAACCCCAAAACAAAAAGGTCTACTTCTTAGATAATGTAGTTGCGGCACATAACATCCTTTGCAAAGTCTAATATAACTCGATTAAATATGCCATTCATGCTACCAACATTCTGTACAAAGAGCTCAAAAAGCTGAACCCAAACAGCACAAACCTGAACACCAAATCCAAAAAGCTATCGATTATATTTCAAAACAGCAGGCACCACATTTTACATACTTGCACTGCCTTATTTTCCAGGTACTTCAGAAGCCACCAACCTGTTGCTTTGAAATACCCCCAAACCTCCCGCCAGAAGAAATGGCAGAGCTACCATAAGCTGGAGGAACAGTACTTACACCAGGGCAGTCTCTTGCCCAGTGCCCAATTTGGTGGCATTTATAGCATTCACCTCCAGCACCACCACTACCAGCTAAAGAAGATGCTCTGTTGGAATAAATCCCACCACCCACAGACTGCCTTGGAGCATTCATGATACTAGGGCAATTTGCAGAGTTATGACTAGTAGCTCCACAGCTGTTACACGAAAGATCAGGTGTAGGAAACCTAGTGCTGTACTGGTTTCCGTACTGACCCGCTTGATTTGAAAACGAACCAGAGTCTGTAGCAGCATAACTGTTATTCACCACTTGGTTAGATCCTAGTGGTACACTTTGTCTACCTCCAACACTTTCAATTCCAGTGTTATTTGCTCCAGGGTTAGGATAACCAGATTCTGTGTTGGAGGCAAGAGTATAATTTCCTGACTTAAACTTTTCCATCATATCCAGAAGAAACTTGGAATGGGATGAATGATTCACCTTTTCTGCTTTGACCACGGTGGACTTTACACGCTGTTCATCACTGAATGTTTCCTCTTTTACTTTCAACTTGAATAGAAATTTACTAAACAAAACTTGACGAATAATTTTTGAAAAACCCTCGTCATCTTGCTTTTCATATTTCAAAAAGTGCAGATCTTTTGCAGATATACCCATAATCTCCTCACCACTCTCTTGAAATGCAGTCACCCAAGTGATGCCAGTATGATCCTGTATCTGAAACTGGAGTATGTATCTGTAGTCACATTCATCCATAGACTGATCGCACTTCTCGCACCGCCACTTCCCATCTCCATTATTTGTGACCTTCTTGTTGCATGGGCGGTCACCAGCCATAATGGGGCAAGCTGTATAACAGAAGTTGTCAGCCTTGATGAATATCACAGTTGCACTGACAGTAATCCAATCTGGCTTCTCAGAAGTCCCTAACCTCTCATCCTTGATTTGAGATATAGTTTTTGGAACATCTGCCCTACCAACACTTGACATTTCTCTTGAAATAGAGACAAAAGGGATTCTCCTCCCTTCCTTTTCAAACCATTCCTTTAGCCTACAAGCCTCAGGAAAATCAGCCTCTATAAATAGCTGACTTGTGGAAAGAGTCCCAACTGCCTTCCCATTAAAATCATTGACCCTACCAGATTTAACAGCTAGAACAGGAAAACCACCAGAATCACACATATTCTGCAGCCTCAGTCCTTCTGCATGGCAGAAATTTCCCCAGAGGGTTAACTCAACACTTCGGCCTGACATGTCTTTCAACTGGAGGGTTCTCTTCAGCGTTTCTGTACCATTTTTTCTCATTATTGAAGCCACAGGTGTAATAGAAGATACCACACCAATTATATCCACAACACTGTTATTATCCATTCCCTCAACTTCACTTATGGAACGGAAATGAAATTGTTGCCTCGGAATAGAGTTGTCATCCTCAAAACATGGTTGAATGATTGAAGAGCTCTCCAGAAAAATTTCTAGATCATTGCGAAGGTGGTTGAAATTCTTTTGAGCAGGTTTTAAATTTCCCTTGGAAATTAAATAAACCTTCCCAGCTTCAATCTGGTGGTAAAATTGGTCAGCTACAGCATTAAAGCAGGTTACTCTAATTTCTCCACCATCAGAATCAAGAAGATCAAAAGAGAACACTTTCCCATCACCACGGGGATTATTGTAGTGCCTGAGCTCTCCTTTTGCAGTCACCCTTGCCTTAATTGTCCACCTACCCTGATATGGATTGAGGGCTGAAATTGGCATTATCCTAGGGGGAGCTTCATTCCTAGCCACTGGTCCTCTATTAGAATACATAGGAGGTGGTTGTTGATATGCTGACCTCAGGGGGTAGGAGCAAGTGCCAGCAGTCTGTGAAATATCTGGTCTAGCATTGCAAAAACCAACATTCTGATCATTGTATGAAGCATTTATAGCAGTTAATCCAGGGAGCCCAGCACCAGTTTCTGCTTTCATGTGAGATGGAGGTGCATTTGATGCTGCATATCTTCCCGAGTCATAATTGCCAGAATGGAAACTACTATGTAAAGGATTTATTCTAGGGTTTTGTGCAGATACTACAGCTGAATTAGGGCTTCCAACCATCCCACCAGACAGTGAGGTGCTACCTAATGATTGAGGATTTGCAGGGTTGTTAACTAGCTGATCAGTGGAAGATTGTGAAGGCCCCAAAGACTTTTGTGCTGACACTGGATGTCCAATGAGAGCACATTCTTCAACTATTACAACCAATTCCAGGATGATAATAATCCTGTTAGCCATGAAATAAAAGAAAAATCATAATTTCATCAACGAAAATACAACACAGCATTAAACAATAAACAATTTAAATGAAAGAAATAGCAGGGTTATGAAACTGATACTAAGAAAGATCCTCATTTTGCCACTCCATTAATGATTGATAAGTCAAATTAAAATTTCATGGATCTCAAAGTGCTTTTCTGCCTCTCTATGTGTTAATCCAACAATGTGTCTTTGACAAACTAGATGTGGAAATCAAAATGTAGACAATTTACTTGGGCGGTTATATTTACATTCCAATAATAGCTTAGAATTCCTTGAAAGAAAGGTGGAAAAACAAAGTTATTGCGGAGTTCCTATCTATTAAAATCAAAAGTTTCAACCAATCTATAAGAGCTATTAACTAGTTTCCAATCGCTACAGCAATTCCACATGGGTAGAAAAAAAAACAAGAAGGCATAATATATAAGAATAATATGGAGGGGCGGGCTTACATGCGGCCTTGGACAGTGGTGCAGGTGTATTGGATCAACTGAACAACAGAACCAGTGCGCAAGTTTCCATCTTTAACCAAGTGGTTAATCTGAGTGCCTAACATGGCTTGCTGCAAAAGAGACCCATCTGATAGTACAAGGCGAAAACGGTCACTCTGTTGGGGTTGTTTGGTCTGCACCTGCTTCAGCTCCGTCACCTGCAACGTTGGCTTCAGTTCTGCCGCCGTTGCCCCTCCGCTTGTTATCCTCGCTATAGCTCCCTCCGTTAGATTCATCGTCGCCATTCAGTACACTACTGGGGAAATTGACTGTTTGGGGTGCAAGAAAATTGATGAATCAAGATAAATTTTCAATGGATTCGGCGTTTAAATGAGGATAAATGATTGATTCGGTTAGGATTTGAAGGAGAGTTAAGGGAGGAAAATTTAAAAACCCTAGCAGAGAGAAAACCGAGCGCCAGGATTTTGAGAGGGAAACACAAGCCTCCTGGCTTTTGGAAAATTTTATTCTTTTTTCACCTGTCGTGGACATGGGATTTTATCAAATACCTATTATGTCCCGTATTTTATTTTATATATGTTTATATTTTTTTTTTCCGCCAAATATATATGTTTATATCTATATCTATTAATTTATTATGTTCAAATTATACCTTTTAAAAAGTAAAATTTTTTAATTTGTCCAAAAAAGTACATAATGTAAACGAAAAAACCACTTTACTATTAATTTAATTGAATTAAAAAAAAATCTTTTATTTAAAATTTAAATAATACTCCTTTTAACATTTGATTTTCAATCTTGTTAGTACGATGAGAAAGACAATAACCCCTTCCATCAAGACAATGATTCACAAGTATCAAATTCAAGGTTAGGAAGACATAAATCAAACAAATTCGCAAGAAAACAGAAAAATCGAAGAGTTGAGGAGTTTTACCCTTTAGTAACACTGCGTCCCATTTGTGGCCTTTTCCTTGGGAGTACGGACATGCCCACAAAAGGGTCGCAGGTCTAGGATTGAGCTTGCGCCCCAGGCTATCAAGCAGCCTTCAAAATTTTTATTTTTTAAAGTTTTTAAGTTTTAAACACCTACATAATCCTTCGGAATCCATATGATAAGATGGGATTCATGAAGATAGCTTTTAGTTTTATTTGAATTAAATAAGATATTTTGAAAATAAAAATTAATTAATTAAAGGATAAATAAAATTTTTCAAAAAAAAAAAAAAAACAGGAAAATCAATGGAGCTCCAGCCTATAAATAGAGGATGGAGCCTCCATTGATGGGGGTTGGCAACTGAGATTACCAAAAAAGCTTTGAAATACCTAGAAATTTTGAGACCCTTGTGAACTACTCTCTTGAACTGAAAAGGTAAACAAATTACAAGAAGCCACTGAGGGCTGAAATTCTGTAGCCCAGGATGCTCATTGCATATCAGATCTCGGTCAGACCAATTCAAGATCTAATATGCCAAGAGCTAGGCTTTGAAAGGGAATTTCTAATTTTTTATTTGATGTTTTACATTATTTCCTAATCCTTTTAATTTATTTTATTCATTAATACATATTAATTGTTCTTCTGTTACTTTCTTCTTCATGTGTGACTGTTGAGTTTTGATTAATGCCATAGTTCTGTAACTCTTGAGAAAGCATGGTGGACAAGACCGATTCTTGGCCCATCATGCTTTGCTTATTGTTCATTCATAAAGATTATTTATTTTAATTACTTTTGGTCCTATACAGTTTGTAAGGATATGATTATGAAGACTAGTTCTTGATGGATCGTTCCTTAGTTTATGATATGAGTTAATGAATAGAAAGGTTTAATTATTTTTCTTTATTTATACATAAATATATAATGATTATCAAAATCTATGATTAAAGAGTTTTTTTTGAACCTTGTGATAAGTAACGCAATAGAAGGGGTAATGTAATACCTTAGACCTTAAAGAAATATTTTTATGTAAATATAAACTCAATTGATTGCTTGATCAATTTAAATATGAATTGAATGTGATTGCATGAGGAATGAGTATATGTGTATATGAATAAGTATATATGATTAAAATGAATATGGATATCATTGAAAGAGATTAAAAGATGATTGGCCTTTGCCATGATTTGTGAATAGTAAATAGTATATGGACCATTATGGTAATTCATTGTGCTTGAATTGTGATTATAAAAAAATTGGTTTATTATGTTTTGCATAATTCATTGAATCTAGTCAAAATGTATCACCTTTTTTTACAAATGGAATTGAGTTGAAGGATTTAAAATGAATTTGGCTATCATCTTTTAGATTTAAAGATCAAAACAAAAATCATTTCTTCATCTTCTTAATTTTCTTTAGAGCAAGAACAAACATTTCTCTCAAAAGTTCTCTCAAATTTTCTTCTTCTCTTTTTTTTTTTTCCTTTTTGTGATTGATCAAAAGAAAGTCACCATCAAAAGTGAAGATCTTAAGGCAATGATCTAAGATCTTGAGTTTCTTTCCAATTTGTATGGTGGTTATTGTGTTGATTTGAATTCTTTTTCTTTCTTTGATAATGATGAAATGGGTTTCAAAAAATAAGAATTTTCTTTGATTAATTTCATCATTGAAGATGATTTGTAACTTGAATTGAGAAGTGTTGATTATGTGGAAAATGATTTACCAAATGGGTTTCTAAATCTCCTAATTTGGTAATGATGAGTTGAATCCAAAATGGGTTTTAAAGATTTGTTGTTAATCAAAGTTTTGGTTGTTAAAATGAGTTTAACTTTGTGTAAATTTCATGTTTTGCAAATGATTTAGCTTGGATTTAAAAAGAGCATTTTGTTCTTTGTCAAATGGTTGGTTTCGGCTGGAAATCCATTTCTGGATTAGCTCCATGCCCTTAACTTAGGGCGTGGGATAAGAATTATTCGGTTCTGTGTTATTTTTTTT
>CATKHJ010138427.1:0-13852 GCA_949750685.1 Vernicia montana | reverse complement strand
CGATCAACTACTGGTTATGTATTTACACTTGCGAAGGCACCAGTTAGTTGAAAGTCTACCTTACAGTCAACAGTTGCTTTGTCTACTACAGAGGCAGAGTATATGGCAATTACAGAGGCTGTGAAAGAGACAATTTGGCTTCAAGGGTTGCTTGGTGAACTAGGAATTGAACAGAAGCAGATCAAAGTGCATTGTGATAGTCAGAGTGCTATCCATTTAGCAAAGAACCAGGTTTATCATGCAAGGATGAAGCACATCGATGTCCAATATCACTTTGTAATGGAAATTCTGGAAGAAGGTGGAGTTATAATTCAGAAAATTCGAACAACCGAGAATCCTGCTGATATGATGACAAAAGTGGTGACTGCAATCAAGTTTCAATATTGTTTGGACTTGATCAATATTGTTAAAAATTGATATTTGAGATTTGCAGACACTACTGAAGATTGAATTTGTGAAAGTTTAGAGAAATTTTTGGTTGGGATTTGGAATTCGCCAAGGTGGAGATTTGATGACTTTTAAGCCATTTTGATTTAATTCTCAAATCTCACATCATAAAGATGTGGGAAATGGGAAGCTTTTTTCGGTTATAAAAGAAAGTTTCCCTTTCCTTTGTTAAGCATCCCAAAACAATTAGTCTTCTCCTATTTCTAAGGTTTTAATTGTATTTTTTTCTTCTCTCTTTTGTAATATTTTTTTGCTATATTGAAATATTATTTTGATAGTGTCTGAGGACATAGGCAAAATTGGCCGAACCTCGTTAAAATTCTGGTGTTCTTTTTATGTCTATTTAATAGCTATTGTCGGGTATAATTGTAGTGAATTATTGTGCTATTAAATTACTTGTCTTGGTAAAATTTTGGTTAAGAAAAGACTTGGTACTTAAGTGTGTCATTCGTGACCCACCTCTCTTTTCTGGGAATTTACCTTTTGGTGATTTGTTAGTACAATCGTTCTCACTCTATTCACCTGTGCAATAGTTTCAAGGTGAATTTGTTATTATTAGTGAAAATAAAAACCTGAATTTCACAACAATATCTGTCAATTTCTCCAGTTGGTTTGTACTTTAATTTGAAGACCCACTTTGAGCCAATTGCCTTTTTCCCTTTTGGAAGGGATGTTAATTCCCAGGTTTCATTTTTTTCCAATGCTTGCAACTCTTGGTTCATGACATTTACCCAGTTAGGATCAACAACAGCTTGGTTAAGGTGGTTGGTTCTGTTGTTGGAGCAATAGTAACAAGAAAAGCATGATGTATAAGAGAAAAAGAAAGAAACTGACCTGGTATTGAAGAAGTAGTTGCAAAAGTGGGAGCAGATACAACTGCTGATACAAAACCTTGGAGCCACATTGGTTTGTGTGGTTTTGGTGCTTTTTCTAACTGGAATAAAACCAGTGGGATTGTGATTAATATTTGGAATTGTAGGTTCAGGGATAATTTGATGAGTTTGGGAAGAATTTACAAAAGCAAAGTGTGAAGTTATGGAAGTAGGAGTTGGATTATTAATAGCTGCTGGTTGGTTTTCTGCAAGTACATGTGAGGCAGTGTTTTGAGATTGATTGCTGATGAAGGAATCAATGGAGTTGTAGGAATGATATTATGTAATTTAGAATTGAAATGAAGAAAATGAATGACAGGTTCATGATTGTCATCAAGTTTTTTGTATTTAGAAATTTGCTTAAGAGGGAAAATATTTTCAAAAAATACCACATCTCTACTGACAAAAAATTTATTTGTTTCTAAATTCAGTAACTTGTAGGCATTTTGGTTTGAAGTGTAACCAAGAAAGAGAGCACTTATAGCTCTATCATCGAATTTGTCTTTTTGAGGCAAGGTGTTTGTGGCAAATAGAGTTCAGTATTCGGTCGGTTCGGTTCAAAATCAAACCGAATTAAAATAACTTAAATTATATTTTTTGTAAATCGAACCGAACTGAAATTATAGTGAAAACCAAACCGAAAAAGTTCGGTTTTTCGTTTTACTGTTTTTTTTTTCTTTTTATTATAATAAACTATATATATGTATTTTATATATATATATATATATATATATATATATATATATATATATATTTCGATCGGTTCGGTTCAAATTAAATTTTTTTTAGGAAAAAATTGAACCAAACCACTCAAAAAATCAAACCGAACCAATCAGATCTGTTTGATTTTTCAGTTTCGGTTCAGTTCGATTTTTTATTTTCGGTTCGGTTTTGCTCACCCTTAGTGGCAAAGCATAGACCTCCAAAGATTCTTAGGTGTTCATAGCTTGGTGGTTTGTTATAAAGAAGCTCATATGGGGTTTTCCATTTCAATTGTTTGGAAGGGAGTCTGTTTATCAAATAGGTTACAGCTAATATACACTCAGACCAGAACCTTTTTTGTAAACGGGCTTGGATTCTCAGTGATCTTGCTACTTCAAGCAAGTGTCTATGCTTTCTCTCAACAGTGCCATTCTGTTAGAGGAGTATAGAGACATGTGGTCTGGTGTAAAATGCCTTTTGAGTTAAGAAATTGAGATAAGTTTTGGTTGATGAACTCACTTCCATTGTCAGTACGAATAACCTGAATTCTACTTGAAAATTGATTTTCAAACAATTTAATAAAATCATATATGATAGAAAAACACTGAGATTTTTGTTGGATCATCAATTTCCAGGTGGCCTTTGAAAAATCATCCACTATGGTTATGAAATATGAAGCTCCTGTAATTGACTGGACCTTATAGGGGCCCTATAAATCCATATGCAACAATGCAAATGGATGTTCAGTAACAGAGATGCTACTTGGAAAAGGGAGTCTGTGTTGTTTGGCAAGAGGGTAGACTTGACATTGAAAATCATTTTATAAATGGAGATTTATAGAAGGAATATTCTGTAATTTTTCAAAAGATGGATGTCCTAGCCTAGCATGAATTGTATTGACACTGATGTGCTTAGCAGAACTCGATAAAGAAAATTTATCACTTGGAACAAAATCATAAAGGCTTTCTTTATTTAATTGATGATTAGGGGAGCATGGTATTTATAGAGTATGAAACAATTCTTCTGTTTAAGGTATTCAAATGGAATTCGATTGTTGTAGGAAGAAAGCCGGTGGCATCCAAAATGTATAGCCCTGACTCTACTCTTCCCACTGCTACTATCTTCTCAGTCAGAAGGTCATGAAATATACAATAGGTTTTATAGAATGTGAGTTTGAAACGTAACGAATCTAGTAGTTTGCTGGCAGACAACATATTAAATTCAAAATCAGGTACAAAAAGGACTTCTGTAAGTGCAAAATTGCTTTGAAAGTTTACTAATCCTAGTTGTTTGATTGTAGTTGAGTTTCCATGTGGTAGGATGATTGTTTTTTTATACATTAGAAGGGTTAAATGATTAAAAAGGTCTTTGTGAGGGCTCATGTGGTTTGTTGCTCCAGTGCCAATCACCCATGAGTAAATGCCAATTCTTAATGCACATGAGAGGCAAGTAGAATAAAACTTACCTGCACAGTTGCTGCTATTTAGGACTGATTGATGTCCAATGGCTACCATAAGACTCTTTTCTTTCATAAACTTTTGCATCTGTTGTTGCAGTACATTGAAAATTGAAGTGAGTTCTCCAATTTTGCTTGTGGTAAAATCTGATTCTCTTTCCAGTGGTGTCTCTGAAATCACTCTGATTATGAGAAACAATTTGTGCAGCTACTCCATGTTTGCTTTGAATCTCATCTGGTTTATACCAATCAGGATAACCAATGATTTTAAAGCACTTAACCTTTGTGTGGCCATCTAAATTGCAGTGAGTACAATGGCCTTTTGCAGGATCATATTTCCTAACATCTCTATTATAGCCTTGATTCCTTCCCAATAATGCAACAGATTCCACACTCAGAAAAGTTTGAAGCCACTTTTCTTTGTGATTCTATTTTTAGTATAATTGAATAAGCTCTGTTCACAATAGGCAAGAGTTCTAAGAGCAAAATCTCATTTCTAGTTTGATCATAACCCTCATAAAGCCCCATTAGAAATTGCATTAGCTTGTTGCAATTTTCAATCTCTGAGATTTTTTTTAGCAACACCACATTCACAAGAACGAATAGGTTCTATACTAGCAAGTTCATCCCAAAGTTTCTTGAGTTTAACAAAATAAACTGCAACAGAGTCATTACCTTAGGCCATTGAAGGGATTTTTCTTTGGATTTGATAAATCAGAGGTCCATTACTTTCACCAAATCTCTCTAAGATTTCATCCCATAGCTCCTTCGAAGTTGTTGTATATATGAAACCTTCTACAAGTTCCTTGGATATTGAGTTCAATATCCAAGAAGTGATCATGTAATCACAGCGTTTCCATTGTTCATAGGCTTCATTCAATTATTTATTAGTTATATTCTACAAATTGGAAAAATCTTGAAAATTAACAGTGGATTTGATGGTTGGACGGGACACTGCATTAGCTTTGGAGCCACAAATAAGTAGTAAACTGTTTGATGGTTAGAGTTTTTCATAATTTTTTATGATATTTTTTTTATCTAACTTATAATTTTTAAAATAAGTTATATAAATCAGTTCAAAAAATATATATATATATTATTTAAATAAGCTTACTATTTTTAGAGAATTATTTTATATTATTAGTATATATTACCTTTCTAATTTGATAGAAAAATGAGGGTTTGAAAGGAATGAAATACAATTTATAATTAGTTACGTATGGCATTTCTAACTTTCTAAATTTTAATTTTAATTGTTTTGTTATCATAAATATTATCTAAATCTTTAAATTGGGATATAATTAATTACTAAGAAACATACTATATACAATTAAAAAATGAAATTATTTGAATAACTTTTACAATTAAATCATAAATTAATAAATAAACAACTTCTATACAAATAATTGTGTATATAGAAATAGAAAAGTTTTGTATATGTCCTCAAATCAAGTGTATAGAAATGAATTTAGGCTTTTTTTTAAAAAAAAAAATAAAAGAAATCTTTCATTAATAATAATTAATAAGTACAACTTGAAATATAGAAATAAATTTGACTACGTTCAAGAAATACATACAAATATTATTATAAAGATGAGCTTTTCCTCAAAATTTCATTGATCGTGTTGATGTAACAATTGTATACAATATATTGACTGTGTTTAAAATATCGACAAAAAACACATTCCATTTGATGGTTGATAAAGGACGAAATATACCGAACTGGATCATAAAGTAGGATGGGCCTGGCCCAATCTAACATACTTAAAAGCCCAAAGATTAAGGGGAGAAAGTCAAACAAAGGTCATTCAGCTCGTTTCCAAGTAGAAAGCTGATAACGTGCAAAGAATCATCCTAATCTAAACCGGTCAAGGAATTTCATACTCAATTCATGTAAGGACTCATATCTTATAAATACCCTAAAAAATCAACCCTCTCAAGTACATACACACATTCACTTACAAAGGCAATACTTAAACATTATCTTCAATCTTCTAAATTGAGTCAACCATCTAACTTGACCGTCGGAGTAGCTTTACTAGTCACCCTGTCTAACCTACTTGACTCTTGTTTCTTCTTACAGGTCGCATCAGCTTAAATCAAACTCAAAGTAAGGTTGAACGATTCCACCTCAGTCGGAATTAGCTTCATCAAATTGGCACCGTCTGTGGGGAATGGTTAATCAGAAATCTTTCCTAAATATTCTCAAATTTATGACCCATAGAAGAATTTAATCTAAGAATATGGCTCAATCAGAAGATAATAATAATTGAGAAAACTCTTCCAAAGATCCTAGAAATTCTCAGATTCACCCAAGGGTGGAGAACCATACAAAAGTTCATGTCACTCCGCCTGGGCGAACTTCAAATACTAATGTAGCATCCATACTACAACAGCTAGGTGCTATAGTCTCAGTCCAAGGCGAAAACCAGTATGTCCTACTTACTCCCGAAGCTGTATCAGCCTTACAATTACTGTTTAGCACTTTGCAAACTCCGTAAACTACTCCAACAATCAATACTCAAGCGAATACCGAAATAGTACCAGGAGTAGACCTTACTCGAAGGCTCGACTTTGATGCAGCGCCACTTGAAACACGCAATCATGATCATGTAGTTGAAAGGAGCAGAGAGAAAATAAGATCAGAAATAGTCAGACTTGGGGATAATGCTGAAAAGGAAAATCCCAACTAAAGGCGAAGTGATTAGACAGCTAGCAGAAACCGAGGTAGAGAAGGCCACCCTCGGCGCTCAAATAGAACTGATTCAAACAGCCAAAATAACAAGTCAAAAGAAGGAAAGCAGTCTAAGAAAAGGGCTAGAAAGGATAAAGAATCTCTTTATGAGTCTTCCAGCCAAGAAGCAACTAGACAAAAAAGGGATGAGGAAATAAAAGAGACCCTTAAAAAGTTTTTAGAAGAAATTGCTGAGAATAAAAATAAAAAAATCCATAGATAAAAATCTCAAATTGGCTCTAAAATCTCCTTTCACTAGATCCATACAAGAATACAAGATGCCCAGTAAATTTAAGACCCCAAGCCTGAAGAAATATGGTGGTGAAACTAATCCAATAGCCCATATTATGGATTACAAACATGCGGTAGAGTTACAAACTGAAAGTGACGTGGTGCTGTGCAGAGCTTTCAGAGGGTCTCTAGAAGGAGCAGCCACTAGGTGGTTCGATGGCCTAGAAGAAAAAGTATTACTAATTTTGGGTAGCTCGCTACTCAGTTCATGCAAAGATTTGCAGCAAGTATGCCAGTAGAAAAGCGAACACAATGCCTTGAGGCCATAACACAAAAAGAAGGATAGCTCCTAAGGGACTATGTAGCTCGTTTCAATAGAGAAGCCCTAAAAGTTACACAGCTTGATCAACCCAAGGTAGTAGAAGCCCTGCAAAATGGAACTTTTCATACTGATTACTTCAAAACCTTATGCAAACATACACCTCGCACTTTGAAGGAGGCTATGGCCATTGCCCAGAAATATATCAGGCAAGATGATGCCTATTCTTTCAATCAATTTGCCAAGAAAAGAAGGGCCAGTGAAGATTCCAAAGTAGAGAATAGAACCAAAAAACCAGAAGAAACCAACAGGAAATCAAGGAGGAAGAAGAGGTGAGAAAGGAAGACCACCTTGCACCTTAGACTTAACTAAGTTGACCCCACTAAGTGCGAGCCCAGAAGAAGTATTTGCAACTTTTAAAGATCAAGATATTTGGGCTTGTCCTCAACCAATGTTCACTCCATCAAATAGACAGAGTAAAAATAAATTTTATTTGTTCCACAATGCCCATGGTCACAATACCAATGATTGCAGGCAATTACTAGAAGAAATCGAGAGATTGATCAACCAAGGATATTTAAAGAATTTTGTGAAGAATAATAGTGGAAATCAGGGCAAAGCAGAAAAAGATAAAGGGAAGCGAGCTATCAATGATGGGTCAGTAGGAATCATTAATTGCTTAACCGGAGGACCAAA
Source organism: Vernicia montana (assembly GCA_949750685.1). NCBI lineage: Eukaryota > Viridiplantae > Streptophyta > Magnoliopsida > Malpighiales > Euphorbiaceae > Vernicia > Vernicia montana. The sequence goes on along the minus strand of CATKHJ010138427.1, from coordinate 6,395 downwards.
CGAAATGGCAATGAGCATAAGCAAATGTAAAGCTTCCTAGAGGAGGAAAGAGGAGCCTGAGTTTGTCTTTTGGAATGGATGTTCGGTACCGACCAGAAGAGGGGATGGAAGCCAAATAAGACATCCTCATTCAAATCCCTTAATTATTCGAACAGTGGTAGCCAATTTTCTGGTAAAGAGGGTACTTGTTGATAATGGCAGTTCGGTAAACCTGCTGACAACCGAAGCATATGCCGAAATGGGACTGAAAGAAAGTGATTTAAAGGATATCAGAAACCCAGTTTGCACTCTCGATGGCATAGAAATACCATCAGTTGGGATCGCAAGGCTACCTGTCACAGTGGGTTCTACCCCAGAATGTGTGACGGTAATGGCCAATTTTGTAGTAGTAAGACTACCACTCAGTTATAACATTGTGATTGGAAGGCCTCTCTTATATGACTTAGATGCTTCGACCAATATCAGACAACTAAGGATGACCTTCCCAAAACCAAATGGGAGAGAAATACATGTCTATGGGACATAAAACTGAGAAGAGTCAGAAAGAAAGAAACAGAAGAAGGAATCTACCTCGCATTCCTCAAAAGAGGTTGCCTTAGTCAAACCAGCACACAGAATTCCAGAACAGAGGATCGAACCAGTAGAAAAATTCGAGAAAATTCGCTTAGGAAGAGAGGGATCGAAAAAGTGTTTATTAATCAACTCCTCCCTAAAAAGTGAATTGAAGAATCAGGCCTGCCAATTCCTAGCAGATCATTTATCTAGCTTCGCCTGGCTTCAGATGAAATAAAAGGGGTAAATCCAAACATCATCACTCACCATCTCAATGTCGACCCTCATATAGACCGATAAATAGAAGAAAAGATGCTTCGATCCAAAAAGACAAGCTGTGGTAGATGAAGAGGTTGAAAAATTAATAAAAGCTGGATTCATCAAAGAGGTGCAATATCCAGACTAGCTCGCTAACGTCTTGCTAGTAAAAAAGTCAAATGGGACATACAAAATGTGTGTAGATTTCACAGACCTGAATAAAACATGTCCAAAGGATTCCTTTCCTTTACCCATGATTGACAAGTTGGTAGATTCAACTATTGGATATGGATACCTATCCTCATTAGATGCAAAACAAGGGTACCATCAAATCAGAATGTGTCCAAATGACGAAGAGAAAACTTCGTTCATAACTGAGAAAAGGACTTATTGTTACATCTCTATGCCTTTTGGTTTAAAGAATGCAGAAGTTACTTATCAAAGGCTAGTAAACAAAATGTTTAAAAACCAGTTGGGGAAAAACTTAGAGGCATATGTAGATGACATGATAATTAAGAGCAGAAGCTTCGAATAGCACCTTACGGACCTGGATGAGGTAATTAGGGTCATGAATGAGTATGGCATGAAGCTGAATCCAGAAAAATGTGTCTTTTTTATACAAGGAGGTAAATTTCTAGGGTATATGGTAAGTGAGAAAGGAATTGAACCAAACCCGGACAAGGTGAAAGCAATATTAGAAATGGTAGCACCTCGCAATGTAAAAAAAGTACATAAGTTAACAGGAAGAATCATTGCTCTGAGTCGGTTTCTGGCTAAATTAGCTGAAAAATACCTTCCTTTCTTTAGGAAATTGCAAAGGACAATTACCTTTGAATGGACCAAAGACTGCCAAAATGCTTTGAATGAACTAACAATGTTTCTCAGCTCGGAACAAGTGCTAAGCCGACCCTTATCAGGAGAAGAAGTGTTTATCTATTTATTTGCTTCAGAACAAGCTGTAAGCTCGGTACTAGTCAGAGAAAAAGGATCGGTGCAAAAACCAATATATTATTTCAGCAAAGTTCTACACGGGGCCGAACTGAACTACTCACCCATAGAAAAGATAGCATATGCATTGGTATTATCGAGCAGAAAATTCAAAGTTTATTTACAAGCACACCAAGGCATAGTATTGACGGACCAAACCCTACAGAACACACTACATAAGCCAAAAATCTCAGGGCGAATGCTGTGTTGGTCGGTAGAAATTAAGTCAGCATAGGTTACAGTACCGAGCAAGGTCAGCCATTAAAGCACAAGCACTTGCAGATTTTATATCTGAATGTTCCTTTACCGAAGTCTTGGAAATCGAAGCAGAGGCAGGCACAAGAAAATCAGACCCAAAGGAACAGAATAATGAAGATGAGCTAAGCTGGGAGTTATTTGTTTATGGGGCTAGTAGTAGAGAAGGGAGTGGCATTGGAATAGTCCTTAAAAGTAAACAAGGACTCGTCCTAGAATATGCCATGAAGCTCATATTCGAGGCAACCAATAATATTGCAGAATATGAGACAATAATTCAAGGGCTAATGTTCGCAGATTACCTTCGTTTGACATTGCTTAAAGTTCATAGCAATTCTCAACTCGTCATTGGACATATAGAGAAGGAATTCGAGGCCAAGGAGCCCACCATGATCAAATACCTACAAAAAACAAAAGAAATAATTCAAAAGATGGTAGATAGAGGTGTCAAGCTAGAATTCTATAAAATCCCAAGAGACAAGAATAATAGGGCAGATGGCCTCTCCAAACTTACAGCAATACACTCAATCATACTGCCACAAAATATATTTATAGAGACTTTGGGACATCAAAGCATTCAAGAAAGAGAAGAGGTAATGGAGCTAAATGAAGAACCAACATGGTTGGATCCAATTAAAGCCTACCTAGAGAAAGGAGAACTACTACAAGACCTTAAAGAGGCCAGAAAAGTAAAACACCGAAGTGCTCACTTCTCTCTTCATAATAATATATTATATAAAAAAGCATACTCTCTCCCATGGCTAAGGTGCCTAAAACCAAGCGAAGCAGAATATGTCTTGAAGGAGATACCTATTACAGGCAGAAGGATAGCAATCGAAACAAATAACTCCCGCGGTCCATAATACATGAGGGATGCTGTGGAATGTACATCGGTGGAAAAATATTAACATCAAAAGTAGTTTGACAAGGGTACTTCTGGCCCCGAATGAAAGAGGAAACTATTGCCTTCGTTAGAAAATGTCCCTCCTGCCAAAAATTTGAGCGAGGAAGACATGTCCTTGCAGCAGAACAGATGCCAATTACTACCCCATGGCCTTTTGCAAAATGGGGTATAGATATAGTAGAACCCTTCCCAGCAGTTTCGAGACAAAGAAAATTCCTTCTTATAGCAGTCGAGTATTTTACTAAATGGGTAGAGGCAAAACCACTCGCAACAATAACAGTTGAGAAGGTGATTAACTTTTTATGGAAAAGCATCGTTTGTAGGTTCAGAATACCATACCAGCTCATCAGCGACAATGGAAAGTCGTTCGACAATGCTAAAGTAAGGGCCTTCTGTTCAGGACTTAATATAAAACAACACTTCTCTTCAGTAGCCCATCCCCAGTCGAATGGACAGATCGAAGTGACCAATTGAACAATCCTCCAGGGATTAAAAAGAAGGCTAGACTCGTATGGGCGAAGTTGGGTAGAGGAACTTTATCACGTTCTATGGCATATCGAACTACTCCAAGACAGCCCACAGGAGAGACCTCTTTCAGCCTAACATATGGTAGCAAAGCCGTTATTCCAGTCGACGTCAGTTTGCCCAGCGGAAAGATTCACTTCACCAATTATAAGGATAATGATGAAGTAAGAAGACTGGACCTAGATCTCTTAGAAGAGCTTCGAGAAAAATCTAGCATTAGGATGGCTGCCTATAAACAGCGAGCTGCAAACTATTTTAATCAGAAAGTAAAAACTTGAGGATTTAAAGAATGAGAGCTAGTCATGAGGAACCTGGAAGCTACTGGCAACAGAGAAGTGTTGACCCCAAGGTTTCATATGTGATTTTGATGATGCAAAATATTATTACTACTAATAAATTTATTTAGTGTTATTGTTGTTAGTAGGTAATCTTTGATTGATGCAATTAAGTAAAGAAATTGAATCATGAAAATAAAAAGAGCATGTGAAACCAAGAAATTCATGTGAAGAAGGATAATCTTCATGGAAGCAAAACTGTTGACTGAAGTTTGAAAAATAAAATGTACTAATTGGGATTGTTTATGAATACAAGCTATATATGGATGGATAGCTACATCAGTTTAGTTTTAGAAACAAAAATTGATATAATTTTTGGAGCTTGGAAAATGGAGTTATGAATTTTTAATTGAATTATGCTCAAGCTGTCAGATTGGGTAATAGCAGATGATGTCAATTAGAATTAGTGGCGTTAATTCTAAAAAAGGATTTTGAATATTCCCTTCTCCAGATTTGTATCTCTGGAAGTCTAGTTTCATATGCAAAAATCTTTGCATCAATCCGAGGTGTATAGAAGAAGCATTAGGTGAAATACTGAAGCATGTTCAAACTATCATGACTAGATGAGTAATAAAATATTCTTATTTTTTAGAGTATTAATATGGATTATTTTGAAGTTTGTCAAAACTAAAAAGTTGTAGTAGACTGCTCCAAGTTTCCATCAAAAAAAGCGGATTATTATTTGGAGTTGTATAACTCAAGATTTTAAATTTTTGAATATTGCTGTTATGTAGCCATTATATAGCCGTTGGAATATAGCCGTTATATATCCGTTGGAACTTGTCTAGTACCGTTTTTAGAGCACTAAAATGGCTGTTTGAGCATGGAATGAAGACCTATATATATCTAAATACTCAAGGTGAAGTTAAGTGAAGTTTTCATACATCAAGAACATCTTTGTGTGCTCAAATTTATTCTAAGCTAGATTACATTTTTCTATCTTTTGTACTAGCTATTTGCAAGAGTGAGTTTAGTTTTATTCTTCACAAATCATTCTCTATTGTAAAGGTTTTAGTGTGAGCCTAGTGAAAATACTTGTGAGGTTTGAGTGTGAGCCTAGTGAAAACACTTGTGAGGTTTGAGTGTGAGCCTAGTGAAAACACTTGAGGGGTTTGAGTGTGAGCCTTGGGAAAACACTTGTAAAGTTTGGTGTAAACTTAAGTTGGGAGTGAACTTGGTAAAACTCCATTGATAGTGAAATACCCAATTGAGGTTGGGGAGTGGATGTAGAATTGGTTATAATCTGAACCACTATAAATCTTTGTGTTCCTTCTTTTCTTTCTTTCTTGTTCAATTAATTTTTTAATTGCCCACCAATTCGACCCCCCTTCATGGTTCATCTTGGGCAACAATATGTCTGCCATAAATCAGAGGTTAGATCAACTTCAGAGGAATAATGAGTTGTTGATTGAGTTGGTAATCCAGCAGAGACAATAAGCTATACTCTAAGTAGAGGACGTTTATTTTGAGAAATTTATGAAGTTGAAGCCTTCGAAGTATAAGAGTGAAGAGGACCCTACTGACTTTCTTGAGGAAATAGAGGATAAGGTGCAGATTTTGAGGATCCCAGATAGAAAGGCAATAGAATTTGTCTGTTATTTGATGAGAGGAGATGCAAGGGATTGGTTTAAGAAAAGTGGGACTAAATTGTTTTGGGGTAATGATGCGATTACATAGGAATAGTTTAAAGAGATGGTAATTGATGAGTTCCTTCTCGAGAGTGTAAGGGAAGCACCGGGCTAGGGAATTCAAAGAGTTGGTACAAACTCTAGAGATGACCATATCTAAGTATGCGAAGAGGTTTGGTCGGTTGAGTAGCTCAAATTTGGCACTTCCTAAAAGGATTGAGGGCATCATTGTTTAGAGTATTGGTGGCTCATAAATTTGACTCTTTTTCTAAGGTTGTGGATAAAGCGAGGATGATTGAGAATAAAGTGATGGATGAGGTTTTTAAATTTTAAATACCCTTCCCAAAACTGATTAAAGCCTTTCTTCTTCCTAACTTCGCCATTTCCATTCCTTTGCCTTCAATGTTTATTTGAAGTTTTCTCTCTCTTTGAGTAATGTTTCCTAGACCCTCCATACTTTAATTTTCAGTCATGGCTCCAAAATCAAAAACACTATTACCGCCACTAGCGATGGCACTAGTACTTGAAAAGGGGTGGTCCATGGAGTCCACCACCATGAAGGATGATGATTTTTACAAATGGCGCAACAACTTGCTGGAGCATCCTATTTTTTATTTGAGGATCCTGTCACAAAAATAGCTTATCTTCCTCACTTTTGAGGGAGTTTTACACCAGTGTGACATGCCCATATTGAGGTTAACATGGGCATGTTGCTCAAATCAACAAAATGTCAATTTTTGCATCTTTTCCACTTTTTATTTCAAAAAATACCTACACTTGAAAATTAACTAAAAATCATACAAAACAACTGAAAAACTAATTAGAATTAAACAAAACTAATCAAAATAAAAGCCTAAAAACATGACCATATTTGATCAGAACATTAGAGGAAGAAATAAAGGTTCAAAGTGTTTTTCCCTCATGTGTAGTGAATATATGTGATAGAGAACT
>CATKHJ010138407.1:0-23062 GCA_949750685.1 Vernicia montana | reverse complement strand
TCTTTAATCCTTTTCTTTTAATCGCTTTCTAAAGGCATGTTAATTATAACTGAAATAATTAACTTATTCCGATCCTTTTTGCATGTTAATTAAAATCTGAATTAATTAACTTGTTTTAATTAAATCAATGTTCTTTTGCGTGTTAGTTATAATCTGAATTAATTAACTTGCTTTCAATTGAATCGATGCACTTTTGTTTGTTAATTAAAACTGAATTAATTAACAACTCGGTAATCAATTTGCTTGAATAAAATCATCCAACCAACCTTTAATCAATGAACTGAAACATGATAAAAGGTTCAGACTAAAACAGACTCCCTTTGCAAGAAGGGCGAACTACGTGGATTTTGATTCCCATTCGAAGGGATACGTAGGCATGCTTAATCTGAAAAAGCATCAAATCCAACTAAAACAGATTCTCTCTCTTTATTTTGTTCTTTTGTGTTTTTTCTTTCTTTTTATTCTTTTATTGCTTTTGTATATTGAATTTCTTCTTTAAATTGCTTTCATTTTTGGATTCAATTTTGGGGAATGTGTGACTTTCCTAGAATCCCATAAGGGCTAGAGAAAGTATCCCTTATTTTGGTTTATTTTGTAAATTTAATAATTACTTTCTTTATTTTAATTGCTTTATCGCTTTATTTATTTACTTTAATTTATAATTGTTCATTTATTATTATATTGTTCATGAATTTCATTTTAAGTCATTCTTGTATTAAACTTGCCAAACTTATTTTCAAATTAAAATAAACCGAAAACCTAGTCCCCGAATCCTCTTTGGTAATCGAGGCTAGTGTACTTTTCATTGGACAAATAATTGGAGTCATAAAATGGGTTTTTTCCTTAACTTTTCCCAATTAAAAAATAAATTAAGGTGGCGACTCCCAAAGTCAATTTTCAGAAATCAACTAATCCGAACCCGAGGGTTCCATCGTGAGACCAAATCCGAATGAGCATTTCGATCCCCCTCTAGCGGATCGGACCGGTGCTCGGGCGAGGCCTCACACACCCTTAGTCCCATAAGTCATGAGTGATGTCTAGCAAAACATATTATGACTACCTAATTAGAATGAATGTAAGTGTTTGATTACTTATCCAATTCATGGACTATCGATCATAATTAACATACACTAAAATTCGTTCATTACGAAATCCCAATCTTAGCTAGGGCCATGGATTTGTCAAACCCTAATGTGTTTTGATCATATGTGTATATCTCGACTCTAATTCTTGATAAATTGATTCCTACTAAAAACCCTTTCTAGTGAATCTTAACTACCTCGGCCAAGGATTTCATTATTAAGAATAATTAGATAGCATAGGATTTCTTCCAAGTTTATTCAAGTTAATGAATTCTCTATTGGCGATCACTTACCTCCATACATAACTAGTTAGAACCATTACATGCCATATACCTTTACATGAATAGCATTAGTATGTAAGCAGTAATAAATTCGAACCACCAATGAATGAGATTCAGTGTCCCTCAAGTCAAAGGACTATATGTACAATTATGACCTAGATGATGATTTATTGAATAGTAATAAAACTCCATGCTATCATCATCTAACGTCACAATATAACTATTCATCATATGAATATCCACATATTTGTATCAACAACATTTGTCAAGCAGTATGATGCTCACTGCCTTTATAATAATAAATATCACATACTGATTATATAATATAAACATAGGTGATGATTTTCCGAAATTAATGATGTCAGTCATTAATTCTATGACCATGAAAATTTAAAGTTTTTGTTTGAGAGCAATATGTCATCCATATTCTTAACACTTGAGAATAGATCCTCTTACAAAATACTAATGGACTACAAATATATATTTAATGCAATGAAACTTTTTCATATAAAGAAACATATATTTACTGCCATTTATTTAGATGTCATTTTACATTTACATAACATATATATACAGCTCTATGGCATATACTCTAACAAAGGGAAAAGAAGATTTTCAAGGTAAACCTTCATAAAACTTCTTTCTTTTGATGATGTATGCATGATCCTTGTGTTCTTTTCTTAGTGTTGTTGAAATTTCTCTTCTTCCTCTGTCCAAATGCTTCGACCAACTTGACAAATTTGGAAAAAATATTTGTTTGTTTTAAACCATAATAAAATGGACTTATGTATGCTTGTATATAATGAGAATTTGATTAAATTGGATGGGCATGTTGATTATAGAAATTAGGGTTTGTATTGAGAATTATAAATGACTAAGTCACATATATAGCTGGAATTTTTGCCTTCTATTTGGAGAACTTAGAGCTGAATACGAACAAAGTCAAAATATAAAAGTTGTAGATATATATCTCAAGTATATTCCTATAAAAGGAATTTGTCAAATTTGATGTGTGTAGGAATATATCTCACTCGAACTAGGACTGACACAGAATGATGACCTAGCACGCAGTCCGGGATTAACTAACATATTTGATAACCTTAGAGGAAAAATTAGACTAAGAATAAAACATAAAAAATGATTATTGATATGTGTAGTAATTTCCTATGAAAGGAAATTGCATTTGAACTTGTATATTATTAAGTAAAATATAGTCAGTCTGCCCCTGCACAAAAATAGAATAGTATTTGAAAAGTTAATGGGAATCTTGTAGAGTATATTTTGAGATAGATTTTTGATATGTTATAGTTTCATATGTCTAGTTTAATATCCAAAAAGAATCAACTCATTTGGATAAATAGAACATGAAATATGGCAAGAACAATATTGCAAAGTCAGATTTGTTCAATAGGTAATATATGAAAATATAATGTTTTAATGTTACCACATGTGATCAAATGAATTCTCTCTTTATATATATGATAAATGATAATTGATGAGTGTGTTGGGTCTTGAATTCTAAATTTAGTTTGAACCACAAATTGGATATTTTAATTGTATATATGTTGGATATTGTTTTAATTTAAGAAAATGTTGAAGATTAATTAGGATTTTACCTAGTATTCCATTCGGCTACTCTATGAAACCTAGAGTTTGGCTTCTAAAATTGGTTTGACTATATGAATGAGTTAATTTTGTATTGAATTGGTTGAATATGAGTTTGAAATAAAAAAATTGAACCAAACTTATTAGAGTTTTATTACATGGGCTTATTCGGGCACTTATTTGCAATTAGGGTTTTGACTTCCTCATTATTATAACTATGTGTATGAATGTCTTATGTGATAAATTGATTGAGTATGAACTTGGAATAAAGTAATGAGAATCATATGTTTAGAGTTTACACCCTAGTCCATTCGGCCAATATATGTATATGAGTATATATGTGATCCATAAATTGAAATGAATGTGTGTATGAGTTGACCTTATTGAATTGAGCTTGAATTTATTATTTGTTAGTAGGATTATAAAGTTAAGTCCTAAGCTAGGTTACTAGGGTTTAATGCCTAGGAGTTGGATCAAATTAGACTATTTGATTCTTTAAATGTCAATATACCAAGTGTAATTTGAAACGTGATGAATGATTATAGAGAATAAGGGTAATAAAGGAAAGGAAAGTGATCAAATATTAAGGAGCATCATTTATATATGTGTTAGCTAAATATAGGAGTTAAGGCGTTGATGTGAGTATATGCATTCTAATTTAATATGTGCATTGTCATTGATTATCGTGACATTTCATATCTTAACCCTTGAAACCCTAACTTTCTTTCACCTTTGAATTATTGCATATCTTAAATGATACCTTGAATCGCTATGCTAGGGTTACTCATTGAAGGCCTTCGACCTACTTGACCACTTGTATACATTCAATTTAAATTATTGATTCATCTTGATACCTTGAATCTATATGAAAGTGTTATCAAAATTCTAATACGTTCATATTGATATCATAGCTCTTGTATATATGATCCATTAATTAAATGTTATGAGATTCCTTTATAAGCAAAAATCCCTAGTTGATGTGGGGTAGTACATCAGACCTATACAAATAGTAAAAAGCTCGCGGATAGAGGTAGTGTATCCGAACCTCAGCTAGAAGGGGATTGATGGTCCTAGCCATAAGACTTTATCAGTCTTGCGCTTTATATGTGACATGTGAAAGAGTACGCAAGGCATTAGCCACTACTCTACTTATATATGTGTGTGTGTGGGGGGGGGGGGGAGGGGAGCATTCTGCTTCCAAATTTACTGATTTCTGTTAAAAGAATATATTGAATAAACCCCATTGCTTATTTCATGAGCTATTAAATACATTGTTATCATTCATACTTACCTACCTGCATATTATGTTAGAATATCATATGCTCACTGAGTTTATCTCGCCTTATAGTTGTTAATGTTTTTTAGGGAACTAGACGGATTAGCAAGGTAATTCTCAAGCTTCATCCTCCACTTGGGATTTGCTCTACTATTAGTTGTATTACTTATTTCATGATCATAATGTCAATGTATCCTAAAGTGAAATCTAGAGCTCTATAGTCATTATGATTCAAGTTATTTTGCTATTCTGGGTGTTATATTTAAGAACGCTAAATTATGAATTGTAACTAAATTTGTTTTAAGTACCTGGAATGATGAATAATATATATAGTTAAAATATGATGAATGACAATTATGCAAAGTAATTGACTATTATGGGTATATGTGAAGTATATGTCAAGCATGAGACAAGTATATAATGAGTATATAGTTGTTAAATAATGAGTATATAAATTGTATCTAAAAAGTATACTATTGGTATATGATGAGTATGTGAATGATATATAAATTGATACATATGATTGATATTTGCAGGCTATGATCTTAGGATAATGTTTGATATGTTATAAGTTAAATGTAGTACTAAATAGGGGTTTTACAAGTTTATGTGACCTTATGTCTCCCTATGCCCTAAGATTGTCACATCTCTGAAGACAAAATGTGACAGTAACTATAGTGAAGAATCAATTATGGTAGTGAGTCTTGTGTACCTAACAATTACTATAAAAATAATTGGATTGTAATGGGGGAGAATGTTTGGTAACACTCGTTACACCCTGTGAATAGCAAATATATAAAGCAATTTAACTGGTAACATTATATTTTGCATATCTCATCAATACTTCACTTAGTTTTGGTATTATCAAAATATCCATAGGGACAACACCAATGACCTCCAAAATCAATCACACACTTCCGAAGCATATCCTCCAAAGTCTGAATAGTCCTCTCAAACTGTCCATCTGTTTGGGGTGAAAAGTTGTGCTAAAATCTAATCTTATACTAAGATCTTCTTGTAAAGATCTCTAAAATATTGAAGTAAGCTAAGGTCCTCTATCTAACATAATAGAAATTGGCACTCCATTCAAACAAATTATCTTCTCAATATATAACACAACATATTTAGCTATGGAGTTGGTAGTTTTCACTAGAATGAAGTGTGCCGACTTCATCAATAGGTCCACTATAACCCAAATGGAGTCATAACCTTATGTAGTTTTAGAAAACTCAGTCACAAAATCCATAGTAAATCTTTCCCATTTCCACTCTTGTATAGGAAGTGGCGATAACAACCTAGAAGGTTTTTGATGTTCTAATTTCACTTGGTGTTGTTGGGCATCTAGGGACAAACTTTGCAGTATTGCTTTTCATGCCTTTCCACCAAAAAATACGTTTCAATTTGTTGTACATCTTTGTAGAGCCTAGATGTACATTATAAGTTGCAAAATGTGTTTCTTCCATAATTTTCTTTCTCAAATTATCAACGTTGGCACACGTAACCGAGAGCTATATCGAAGCACTCCATTACTTTCAACCATAAAGTATTTAGGTCTACCATTATGTACTTCATCCATAATCTTGCACAATTGAGGATCTTGCCTCTTAGTCACCTTAATCCTTTGCAACAATACTGAGCTAACCTTAAAGCGTGCTAATAATACCTCTAAACTATTCACCTCAAGGCATAAGCCTTCATCAAACATTTCTTATAAATCCTTAACTATAGGTCTTCTTTCCACCATAATGTGAGTTAAGCTACTGAAAGATTTTCTCCTTAAGGCATTGGCTACAACATTTGCTTTACTGGAATGGTAAAGAATAATGCAGGTATAATCCTTAAGGAGTTCCATCCACATTATTTTCCTTATATTTAAATCCCTCTGGTCAAAAATATACTTCATACTTTTGTTATATGTTTATATCTCACAAGTCTCACCATATAAATAATGTTTCTAAATTTTCAAAGCAAATATCACTGTTGTCGTTGCCTAGTCATGAGTTTGAGCTTCTTCAAATGGTAAGAGACATAAGAAATCACCTTACCATGTTGCATCAACACACACCAATATCAACACTTAAAGTATTGCAGTACACAATGTAACCACCCATACCCGAAGGCAAAGCTAATACTAGAGTTAAGGTAAGACATTCCTTAAGCTTTTAAAGACTAGCTTCACATGTATTCGTCCATTGAAATTCACATTCTTCTGAGTCCATCGATTTAAAGGAGATACTATTTTTGAAAGGTCTTGGACACAATGGCGGCAGTAGCCTACTAAACCAAAAAGATTGCGAACCTCAGTAATTGTAGTAAGCCTTAGCCAATGTGTAAATGCTTATACCTTCTTATGAGCCATCATAATACCTTTTTTTGAAATAACATGTCCCAAAAAGGTCACACTCTTAAACAAAAATTCACATTAGAAAACTTAGCATATAATTGATTATTTCTCAAAGTCTGCAAAACTATTCAAAAATGTTCGGCATGTTCTTCCTCTGTCATTGAATACATCAAGATATCATCAGTAAACATAATAACAAAGCAATTCAGGAATTGTCTAAACACTCTATTCATCAAATCCATAAATGCCACAGGTGCATTAGTGAGTCCAAAAGACATCACAAGGAACTCTTAATCTCCATACCGAGTCTTAAATGTTGTCTTAGGTATTGTTGAATCATTGTCTTAGAATAAATGAGATAAAATAGATTAATATTGATGCAATCTAACCCATTACTAAAGATCGGTCTTGAACCCAATGGATCATTTCTTTTTCTACTGATATATGACATGTGGGATTTCACTAGGTTAACTATTAGCAAATCACGAATCAAACCATTTGTGCTTACTTCAACAAAACAAGTGCCTTCTAGCATTTAGGGAATTACACGTATAGAGATTCAAAAATGAATCAATGTGATTCATGTTATAATATATATGAGATTCCCAAATTTTTTAATATAAAGTAGCCCTAAACGAATCGAAGACTTATAGATGAATGTACAAAAAGAACTTAATTATGTGAATTGAAAACTCAATATTACTATTACAATAATTTCAAATCCTTATGGGGGCCCTAATATTCTTACAGAATTTAAAAAACAGGGTTTCATTTTGCAAAGCAATGAAAAAAGCTATTAAATTAACTGAACATGCAGACATAAAAGGAATTCAAGTACAAATTGTGAGGCATCTTGATGTAAAATAAATTGCACACGTCAAATGGGTTAGAGAGGGTAGAGTTTCATTACAAACCATTCAAGCTAAAATTAAGTATTGCTTGTATATTGGTAGCACTATTTAGGGATATTAGGTATAAAAATTTGAACATTTTCAAAAAAGAAATAATAAACCTTTACTTAACTTGTCTTTACATTCTTTCCATTAGTATAACAAATAAGTCTAAAAGGTCTTGTAATTGTTTGTCACACCCTAGATTCTAGCGACGCGATAGTCCTAGGTCATGGGTAGATAAAAGACCAGTAAAAATTTATAAAACCCTTAAACATCTACCCCGGACCAATATACTTAACAATATAACATAAATATAAATATAACTATTCAGGACCCAAAACAAAGAAAACAATTTAAGAGAAAATAAAAGTCTTTCCATTTTATTCATTAAACTCACTTCGTACAAAAATCCTTTTACAATCTACAGAGCAACAACAATTATGACTTATACAAAATAAATATTGCAATCTTAAAGAAATAAACATATACTTCTAGAGCTTTTTTGGTGGAGAAGGATGACCAAAGAGATTATGACACTAAACTTCTAACTTCTCTTAACCCACACTTGAAATTCACAGATGATATGATGAGCCATCAACTCAGTAAATTATAAAATACATTCATTCTTGGGTTTTTATACAAGATTAGTAAATATGTAAATACATATACTTTTATATCATTCAGTGGGTATCATAGAATATACATATGTGCTGAAGACAAATAAGCACCAAGGGTACATTTGCCCTGATAGAAACATACACACAGTAGGAGAACTCATGGTAAAATATAACCAAAATCCCATAAGTCTCAATATCATAACATAATAGTAGGGGATCAAATGGGTTGGACAACACCTCAAACCCTATAAGTCTTAATAATTGTAGAAGATCTAATGGGTGGGACGTCACCACATACCCCAAAAGTCTTAGAAAATATATCAGTAGGAGATCTCAGTTCATTCTGACATTGTTTATAGACCCTGTTAGTTGAGTCATTGGTGCACACGATCTAATGGACTTTTCCCTCTATTAGTCAAGGTGTTATGTTAGTACGTGGTCAAGGCTAAGTATAGGCTCGACAGGATTATTATTATAAACATTAGATTAGCTCAAGTGGCCTTGTCATTATCAATAATCAATTTAACAATCATAATAGGGTTACAATATTAAGTTTCCAATTTATGGTAACAATAACACTAAAAGAAATAATTTTTGAAATATATAATATCCAACAAAGGAATGGATTTCAACGAAAACAACATAAGGTGGTTTTACCATGCATTCATGCATTTCATAACTTACCTCAAACTAATTCCCACCCTTCAGCCAAGCTATAACTTCTCCAATAAAGTCAAAATCACCATCATCATATACACTATATCCTCGTAATAACTCCCTAATAATCAAGTTTAGCATCTACCGTCCTTAGGCTCACCGGATCAATAAATCTACTATCCAGATCTACTTGGAGCTCTTCTGAGAAAACTAAAACAATAATCCACCACTTGGGTCTCAGGTTTAATTTGAAGATTGGATACTTTCTTTTAAAGGAAAGGATCAATGGAGAATATCACACTTAGATTTGAAATCTAGCTGGGACTTAGAGATTTGGAAAGAAATGCAGAACTTTAAGGTTGAAAAGAAAAAGGTCGCGAATATATTGTATTCTAGAGCTGTCTATACTTCTTTATATATAAAGAAGAAATAATTAAAATTATACTTAGTGATAGATAGGTAGTCCTTGGGAAGGTAACTTTCATCGGGAAGGAAATTTTTCATTGGGAAGGAAACTTTTATTTATGGCCATTTATCTTCTAAGAAACTATCAGTGGTAGAAAAATTTCAACCCTATCCATACAAACTCTGACACATCTTAACTCTAACCAAAATATCTAAACTCACTATCAAAGACTTACACTCAACATTGATTATACAATACTAAATAGATATGAGTCTAATAGCTCTCCTCGAAAACCTACACGGACATTTGAAGTCCTATCATCGCATCATCATATCGTCCTTGTAAGCTTAAACAGTCATCCACACCCTCACTGATAAGTCCTCAGTTCGACCTCGTCTTACCATATCGAGTTCCTATACTCATTTCGCTTATATTGAGTCTGTCCACTTGCTTCACTTATAATGAGTTCGTCTTCGATCTGTCTATCCCATATTGAGCTCATCTTTGATATACCAAACTTTTTAGGTCGTCAACTTCACTTATGCCTACCTCAAGACTTATCCTCGATAGCGAATCTCATCCTTACTATCCGAGCTTCTCCTTCACCTCATAGTCCTTCACCTTGTAACGCTTTGCCTTGAAATACTTCGCCTCATTGTCAAGACTCTTTTTACTTTCAAAATTCCACTTTATCACCAAACTTAGGAATCTCACCTCAATAAAAGATTGAAGTATTACAATTTCCCCTCCTTAATAAAAATTCATTCTCGAATTTTAAACCAACTTAATCCCTCATGTTTTGCTTACTCTTCGAATGTATTCTCCCATCATTCTACTTGTCAAGACATACCCAAATCCTACTCATAAGGCATCACTCTTCCTCTTCCTTTACCCAAAGGATATTGTCCTAAAGCTGGTCCTACTTTTTGTACTGATCCTGGGCTAAACTTAATATTTCCTCTCATACTCCTCCTGACATCAATTTTAGCTTTTTCCATCAAGACCTTAGATTAGGAAGTTTGAAGTCAATCCATCATTGTTGTTCCTGGGCAATCTTTCACAAAGTGATATGGCTATCTACATCTGAAACATCCACCAATCTCCAAAATACATTGACTACTATACAGCTTCCCACAAATAGAGCATTGTGGAGTTAAACTCATAGTACCGAAGCTCATATGAGTAGTGGCACTAGAAATTTATGGCCTCGACTATGACCTTCCTAATTGTCCTCGAAGATCAATCTATAGAGATGTATGAAATGAGATATCTATATTCTTCACTCCATTATCATCTCTACTCTGCTTGGATGAACTTCCAATCCGAACCTTCTTTTTCTATCATTCCCTAACTACCTTCTCTTCCATCTCTCTATTTTCAATCATCCTCACCTTATCCACAATCTTATAAAAGGAAGTAAACTCATGAGAAGCTATCATTCTGAATAAAGATGCACTCAACCCCCTTCAAAAATGACGAATCTGAGTTGTTTCATTCAGTACCAAGGCTAGAACAAACTTACTCAATTGACTGAACCTCCTTGCATACTCAAATACTGATATCTCTAGAGTCTGTACTAACTTCTCAAATTCCATAGCCTTAGTTTCCCTTAAACTCTATGGGAGAAACTCATTAATCACCATTTCCTTAAACATCCCCTAGGTAATGTCCTCATCATTTTGAAGCAAACCTGCCACACTTCTTTTTAACAAATCATTTGCATCACTCTTCATCAAATAACAAGCAAACTCTACTACCCTCCTATCAAGAATGCTCAAGATCTGTACTTTATCTTCCAATTCCTTGAGAAATTCAATAGGGTCTTCTTCTCCTTTATACTCTGAAGGCCTCAATTTTAAAAATCTTTCAAATGAAACTTCTTCTTCCTGCAATACAACTTGTTATCTTTGTCGGATCACCAACTCAGCCAATAACTCATAATCCCTTTGAAGTTCATCCAATATTTGAGTTATAGCAACTACATCAATAAAAGGTACATGAGTCTCATTATTCCTTGCTCGGTTAACTGAACTCTCATCAAGTGAACCTTGTTCTCGTCGCGTTACTATAAAAATAAAGAAGAAACTTAGACTCATAATGATATGTTGATCTGCACCAAAGGAAGATAGAATAATGATGAGAAGGAATCCTATGCTTCGTAGTTTCCTTATTCAAGCAGACTCTCAACTTAGACAACTATACTATCTCTTATATGCCTCTATCTAGCTATAAAAAAAACCTCAGCCCTTATTTACTAATTATCATCAACCTTTGCTCTAATAATCTAACTACAAGCAATCTTTTGATCCGATACCACCTCTTGTCACACCCCATATTCTAGTGACATGATGATCCTAGGGTATGGTAGGTTTAAGACCACTGAAAATTCGTACCCTTAAACATCTACCCTGGATCAACATACTTAACAAATATAACATAAATATAAACGTAACCATTCAAGGCCCAAAACAAAGAAAACAACTTAAGAGAAAATCAAAGTCTTTCCATTTTATTCATTAAACTAACTTCGTACAAAAATCCTTTTACAATCTACAGAGCATCTAAGAACAACAACAATAGTTTTGACTTTTACAAAATAAATATTATAATTTTAAAGAAATAAACATATACTTATAGAGCTTCTTTGGTGGAGAAGAATGACCAAAGAGATTCTGGCACTCAGCTTCTAACTTCTCACCCACAACTGAAATCTACAGACGATATAGTGAGCTATCAACTCAATAAATTAAAAAATGTATTCATACTTAGGTTTTTTATGCAAGAGTAGTAAATATGTAAACACATACACTTTTATATCATTCCGTGGGTATCATAGAATATACATATGTGCCGAAGACAAATAGGCACCAGGGGTACATCCATCCTGATAGAAACATACATACAGTAGGAGAACTCAAGGTAAAACAAAACCAAAATCTCGTGAGTCTCAATATCATAACATATAAGTGGATATCCAATGGGTGGGATAGCACCTCAAACCCCATAAGTCTCAATAAACATAGGAGATATAATGTGTGGGACGTCACCAGAAACCCCAAAAGTCTTAGAAATATATCAAGAGGAGATCTCAGTTTATTTTGATGTTGTTTATAAACCCTATTAGTTGAGTCATCAGTGCACATGGTCTAATAGACTTTCCCTTCCATTAGTCATGATGTTCTTTCAGTGCATGATCAAGGCTAAGTATAGGCTCTATCGTTAGGATTATTATCACAAACATTATATTAGCCCAAATGGCCTCGTCATTAGTAATAATCAATTTAACAATCACAATAGGGTGTACAATATTAAGTTTCCAACAGATAGTAACAATAATACTAAAAGAAATAATTTTTGAAATACATAATATCCAACAAAAGGAATGGATTTCAACGAAAACAACATAAGGTGGTTTTACCATGCATTCATACATTTCATAACTTACCTCAAACTAATTTCCACCCTTCAACCAAGCTACAGCTTCTCCAATAAAGTCAAAATCAGCATCATCATATACACTATATCCTCTTATAACACCCTGGTCATCATCAAGTTGTTGGTAGTGGGACCCTCCGACATGAGGGCCCACAAGCTTGTTTTGTTGAAAAAAAAAAAAGGAAAGAAGAGAATGCAAATTGTTCACAGCTTGCATTTTGCAAGCTGTGAACAATTGTAATACGCGTAAAGAACACATAATGGACGCGGGGAAATGCCTATAAAAAGGCTTCCCCATGTTCATTTCAAATATCACAAAATTGAGATAATTTTGTGTATGTGTGAGTAAGAAATATTTTGTGAGAGAAATATTTCTTAATATTTGTGAGAGGGTTTTGATAATTTTTGTCCATCCAAAAATTATCCTACATTTTTTTAATCTTTGTTCACTGTGAGAAAGGGTGTACTGAGTCATTAGGGGTTGTGTGAGAGAGGGTTTACAATTTTGTTCGGCCAAAAATTGTACCGTGTAACTATAAGAGTTATAGTGAATTATCCCTTGTGGATTGGATCTTAGATGTAGGTTTATTAAGAAACTGAACCATGTAAAATTTTTATTGTTTTTATTGTGGGTTATTTATTAATTTCTGCTTCTGCTGTACATGCGAAATATCCCATAAAATTTTTCAACAAGTAGTATCAGACCTTTTGGTTCTTATTTTGGGGTAGAGAGAAATTTTATTGGGATTAAAGTGGGACTGCTGTCCGGGGCAATATCATATTTTGAAAAAAGAAATATACTACGAGGAAGAGAAAAATATAAGGAATTCTTTGGTGCAATCTGTTTCAAGAACAGGTGTAAAATCAAAAAATTAAGTGAATAGTAACCACGCAAAAAAATTTGTTTTTTGCATGTTACTGTTACAATAACAGTAAACAATAGTAACGAACAGTAACAATGAATTGTATCAGGGTACAGTTACTGTTTAGGAGTACTGTAGCAAGATACGGTTGCTGTTCATACAATACTATTCATACGGTACTGTAGCAGGGGTACTATTCACAGAGATCTAAAAAAAAAAAAAAGGAAGATTTTTTCAGATAAAATGGATAGTGCATTTAAATATTCAACATCTTTGTTTGATGGAAAGGGTAATTTTACTCTATGGCAGAGTATTATTCAGGATCTTTTGGTGCAACAAGGTCTTGATTCAGCTTTGGATAAAGAAAAGCCAACTAGTATAACTGAGAGCGAATGGAAGACTATCCAAAGGAAGGTAGTAAGCACCATCCGATTAGCACTTGCCCCACAAGCAAAATTTGAAGTGATTAAGGAGACGTCACCAAAGAAGTTGTGGGACAAATTAGAGGAGATCTATGCATCAAAGTCGCTGACTAACCAGTTGTTCATGAAAATGGAGATGTATTCGCTCAAGATGGAGGAAGGAGGAAACCTCCATGACAACATCAATAAATTTAATCAGCTAATGTGCCAGCTACTGAATGCTGGTGAAAAAGTTGAAGATGAGGAGTAAGAATTACTCTTGCTTGCATCATTGCCCAAATCCTACAAACTGTTGGTGCAAACAGTGTGTGCTGGAAAAACCATACTGAAGTTGATTGAGGTGACAACGGTGTTAAGAGAAAATGAGAGGATGATGAGGGGTGAGAGCACTTCAACTGAAAGTGAGGGCATAACACTAGTTGAGAGGAGTGAGAGATGGAGGAATCAAAATAAAAGGAGAGGTGATCACAGAAATAGATCAAAATCTCGGCCGAGAGATTATAGCAATATGAAGTGGTATTATTATGGGGAGACTGGTCACATACAGCATCGCTGCCTAAAGTTAAAAGAAGACTTGAAGAGTCTTAAGAAGCTGTAGGAGAAGATGAAGGGTAAGCTGAATATTGATGATGAAGATTCCTCAAATGCGGTCAAAACCAGTGATGAGTTTGATGATGAATTCAACCTAATACAAGGTGAAGATGCTGGTAGTTGCTCTGGTGAGAGCAATTCTAACTGGGTGATGGATTATGCTTCTGATGTGCACATTTGCAGAGATCGAGCTGTGTTTGATACTTTACATATTGATGGAGAATTTGGCTATATCAATGTGGGAAACAAATTAAAGTTGAATATTGAAGGCATTGGGAGAGTTCACCTGAAAATCCACAATGGTGCAGTAAAAAATATTTCCAATGTGAAATTTGTACCTGCTACAGGAACAAACATAATTTCACTAGGAGAACTAGCATCATATGGGTACAAAAATGTTGGAAATGGAAAAATATGTAAAGTATATAGAGGAGGTAGCTTGGTAATGCAAGGTAGGAAGAAAGAGAAAAATATTTGTTATCTTGATGGTCATCCCCTTTTGCAGACAGGAAGTAGTAAAGTGAAGAACACTGAGAAAAATACAAAGAGAGTTCAGTTTTCTAACAAGGTTGAGGTATGTGAAATTTTGAAGCAAAGTGCTAATTCCACATCAGCGAAAAAGGGGGAGCCTTGTAAACCGATTCTTAAAAAGACCTTTAAACCTCAAAGTGTAGACGACTCTTGTTCAAGGGGGAGCATGAAGAGACTCATACTCATGAGGAAATTTGGCAGAGAGTTGTAGTCATAATGAAGCCCTCATGTAGTAGGGTGGGGGAGAGTTGTTGGTAGTGGGACCCTCCGACATAAGGGCCCACAAGCTTGTTTTATTGAAAAAAAAAAAAAGGAAAGAAGAGAATGTAAATTGTTCATAGCTTGCATTTTGCAAGCTGTGAACAATTGCAATACGCGTAAAGAACGCGTAATGGACGCGGGGAAATGCCTATAAAAAGGCTTCCCCATGTTCATTTCAAATATCACAAAATTGAGATAATTTTGTGTATGTGTGAGTAAGAAATATTTTGTGAGAGAAAAATATTTCTTAATATTTGTGAGAGGGTTTTGATAATTTTTGTCCATCCAAAAATTATCCTACATTTCTTTAATCTTTGTTCACTATGAGAAAGGGTGTACTGGGTTATTGGGTGTTATGTGAGAGAGGGTTTACAATTTTGTCCGTCCAAAAATTGTACTGTGTAACTATAAGGGTTATAGTGAATTATCCCTTGGGGATCGTGGATGTAGGTTTATTGAGAAACTGAACCATGTAAAATTCTTATTGTTTTTCTTATGAGTTATTTATTAATTTCTACTTTCGCTGTGCATGCCCAACACAAGTTCGGCATCTACCATCCTTAGTCTCACCAAATCCACTGATTTACTATCTAGATCTACCTAAAGATCTTCTAAGAAAACAAAAAGAACAATCCACCATTTGGATCTCAAGTTTAATCTAAAGCTCGGGTAATTTCTTTTGAAGGAAAGGATCAATGGAGAAGATTAGACTTAGATTTTAAATCTAGTTGGAACTTAGAGATTTGAAAAGAAATGCAAAACTTTAAGTTTGAAAAGAGAAAGGTCACGAAGAGATTGTATCACGGAGAGGTTGTATTATGGAACAGTCTATATGTCTTTATATAGAAAGAAGAAATAATTAAATATATACTTAGTGACAGACAACAGGTCTTTAGGAAGGTAACTTTCATCGAGAAGGAAATTTTTCATTGGGAAGGAAACTTTTATTTATGTCTATTTTTCTTCAAGGAAACTATTAGTGGTAGATAACTTTCAACCCTATCCACACAAACTCTAATACATCTTAACTCTAACAAAAATATCTCAACCCATTATCAAACACTTACACTCAACCTTAACTACATTATACTAAACCTAGAATATATTACTCATCTAAAGATAGGAATTTAATCACATCAGATATAATATACTCCCCTGAGTATGTTAGGCACTAGATAGCTAGTAAGCACAAATAAGTATTATCAAACAAGTAGTGAACCAACAAGATTCAACTTCACATATCATCCAAATAATACTTAATAAAGTTCAAATTATTTAGCAACATCAATATTTAGCAAACCTGCATAACCAGTAAACATATTTCTCCCCTTTTTGTCATCAGCAAAAGAAAAAAGGAGGTACTTAGCAAAATTATCTACACATAAACCATAAAAAGTATCAAAATGTTCAAATGCAGGATGCAGGAAAAGCAAAAGAAATTATTCTGAAACCTCTTAAAAAGCTTAAGAGTGAGGTCTAGGGGTTTTGTTAGGATTAGGTTTTGCTCAGGGTTTATTCGAGATCCATAAGCTTCTGTTTGATGCCTTGGTCTCCTTCTTTGATTGGCTTAGTCTTGAGTCCACTTCTGTCAGATCTCTTTAGCTGATGGGTGCTCATAATCTTGGTTCTAACTTTCTCTTTTCCCTTTGCTTTTTCTAATTTTATCTTCTTTCCTTTTTCCATTTCAGACTTGAAAGAGGTACTTGAGCTTGTGTCAGAGACATTTAACTCCTTCTTGACTGCCTGGCATTCATCATTATTAATCCCTTTGCCATATGAAGTAGATGAACCCCCTGGCATTCTCGCTGTTTGAACTAAGACTGACACATCTTTACACATCCTAATATGCATTTTGTTAGATAGCCTTAGTGCCCTACCCACAGATTTCTTGAACCTAAAAAACTCTTCTAAGATCTTTCTTTCAAACTTTTCAGCCGTGTCTTTTATCTTCTTCATAAGCTAGTGGATGTCTGAGTTCTGATCAATTTGGACATTAACCTCTGCGGGTTTTAGCTCGCTAATTTTGGCTAAGAGTTCAAGCTGTATCTTCTAAGTTTCCTCAATCAGATGACCCTGCTCTGCTACTACTTCTTTTTTTAGAGAGGAGTTTTTAGTACTGCTATAGTAGTCAGTAATCATCTTCTTTTCTAATATTTTTTAGTTCAGCTCTCCTCATCTTATTATCCTCTTCTAATTAGGCAAAAAATTCATCGTTTAGATCAAATTTAATCTCTTTCTTTTCTTATTCTTCTTGTTCTTCTTCGGATTCTTCTTTCTCTTTTGATTTTTCTTCATCTGATTTCTCCTCATTTGTTTATGTCTTTTCTTCATCTTTCTCTTCTTTTTTCTCTTATGTTTCTTCTTCACACTTAGATTGTTCATCAATTAATTTCAATTGCCGACCAACTTTCTTTTTCTATCTAGGCTTCTAAGATACAGAGCCTTCTGCTTTCTTTTCTTTCATCTTTGCCTTTAATAAGTCCAATATGTCTTTAGCATCACTATCTTCACCTTGCTTATGACCCCTATACTTGTTGTTTCCATAATAAATTCCCTAATTATGTCATGGTGGCCTTCAATTGTCACACCATCAAACATGGTCACACTTAGATATCTAAATAACAGGGTTAGTATCATTCCATAAGGCATATTGCTATTTTTGGATAAACCTAACATTGTGTTCAGCATCAAGTAGGGTAGGTTAAACTTCTTCTTTTTGACCATGTACCACATCAAACATAACTCCAGAGTACTGACATAGTCAAAGCTCCCACTCTTAGGTAATATATAATGGGTTATGAACTTATGAAGGATCCTACCATGTGTCCCAAAGACAATGTACTGATCTCCTTCTTTGATTCCACCACAGAGTTCTTTTAAGAACATTTTTCCATCAAATCTTTCAACTGTTTTCACATCCCCAGACTTAGATAGCTTAGTTCCCTCATTAGGCAGTTCATAAACCTTATTTAATAATTCAATAGAGATTTCAAACACTTCCTCACCTAGTCTGATACGTGCATATTCATTGAAAGTTCCAACTATTGACCTATAGAAATTAGAAACTAGGTTTTCATGGTATTTTTCTTTTAAGCTCATAAATTTCATCCATCCCTGAAACTTAAACCATGTTTTAAACCTATATTTCTTGTTTCCGAACACATCCTAGTCAAGAATTTTAGGCTGAAATAACTTATATAGTTCTGAACCTAAACTAAGCATAGACGATTTAGTTCTTTCAGTTTCTAATTATGTTTTCTTTCTTTTTGATGGAGTTTCACTGTCAGTCCTCTGTTTCTTACTAGCTCTACTCGAATCCTTGCATATGCTTGTCTCCTTTCATTTTTCATTGGCCATGCTGTGGGGTTTGTGTTTTTTTGCAGTGGTGAGTTTGGGTTTTGTCTTTTGTTTTAGAAGCTTTCGAAGAAAGTAAAGAATTAGGGAACGGGTGAATTTTTAGAGATAAAAGAAAAAGGTTGTGACAATAAGGAGGATAAAGATGAGTGACATTAGGGTTTTGGACAATGAAAAAGAGAGTTTATATAGGGATGAATTAGGTTAAGGAAGTTTACCTAATTGTACTTACCACTTAAGCTCTTAGGTGGTAACAGATAAGGTTTTAAAATCCAAAAACTCTGTAAAAGTTGAGTTAGTCGTCTAGGAGTCTGACACAGATAAGATTCCTAGCTTTTATATTTCTTCAATAAATGCACTTTCCATATTTTTTTTGTTCCTTTTGTTTCAAATATGCTTCCAAAAAGAGTATGCAATAGAAGAACAAATTAATAACATAAAAAGTCAAATCAAACCACTATAGACATGCTTTATAACTCTTCTAATTTTTATGTTTGACGTTCAAAAGATAGTCATGAACTTTAGACAACTAAAAGCATTCCAACATAGTTATGTTTTATGAACAGCAAGCCTAATATGCACAAGAATTAAAATGAATGATATGGATACAAAGCAAACAGAATGTATGCATACCATTATAAATATGGTTCGCTCATACCTAGGCTTCTTCTAATCTTACAGATTGATCTTCATTGAGTGACTTTGTAAGAATGTCTGCTAGTTGTTGATCAAAAGACACGAATTCCAGTTCTATATCTCCATTGTGCACATAGTCTCTGATGAAGTGGTGTCTAATTTCGATATGCATAGTTCTTAAGTGCTGGATATGATCAAAAGACACGAATTCCAGTTCTATATCCCCAGAAGTTGATTGCACTCGTGTTGTCGCATCTGATTAGGATATGATTAAACTTTAACCCACAGTCTTTTAATTATTGCTTCATCCTTAGAATTTGAGCTACACAACTTCCAACTGAGATATATTCTGCCTCAGCAATAAATAAGCCTACAGATGACTGCTTTTTGCTAAACCAGGAGACTAATGAGTATCCCAACAATTGAAACATTCCAGAAGTGCTTTTTCTATCTATTATGCTTCCAGAATAGTTAGCATCATTGTAGCCAACTAACTCAAATGAATTGCACTTTGGATACCATAAACCCAAGTCAACTGTCCCAATTAGATATCTGAAGATTCTCTTTACAGCTGTTAGATGAGATTCCTTGGGACATGACAAAAATCTTGCACACAAGCACACACCGAATTGGATGTTTGGTCTACTAGTTGTCAGATACAGTAGCAAACCAATCATTCCTCTGTACAGTTCCAAGTCAACTAGTTTTCCTTTTTCATCCTTTTCAATTTTAATTGATGGACTTATTAGGGTTCCCATGCTTTTTAGAATGCCAAATTTGAACTTCTTAATTAACTCCCTAGTGTACTTGGACTGGCATATGAAGATACCATATTTGGCTTACTTAATTTGTAGTCCAAGAAAGAAATTTAGCTCACCCATAAGGCTTATCTCGAATTTGCCCTGCATATCCTTAGCAAAATTCTCACACAATAAGGCATTAGTAGACCCAAAAATAATATCATCCATATATATTTACACAATTAAAATGTCATGAGCAAGATTTTTTATGAAAGAGTGGAGTCTACTTTTTCTCTATAAAATCCTTTTCCTAATAAAAACTTACTTAATCTTTCATACCAAGCTCTAGGAGCCTGTTTTAAACCATAAAGAGCTTTTGTAAGTTTAAAAACATGATTAGGAAATTCATAGTTTTCAAATCGAGGTGGTTATTCAATACAGAATTCTTCATTTAGAAAACCATTTAGAAAAGCACTCTTAACATCCATTTGATAAAGAGTAAAATCTTTTGAAGCATGCAAATGTATATAGTATCCTAATTGCTTCAAGTCTAGCAACAGGAGCAAAGGTCTCATCAAAATTGATTCCTTCCTCTTGGTTATAGCCTTGTGCAAATAGTCTTGCTTTGTTTCTAATTACATTACCTTGCTCATCCAATTTGTTTCTGAATACCCATTTTGTGTCAATTACGCTTTGATGCTTGGGTCTAGGCTCCAATCTCCATACCTTATTCCTCTCAAACTAATTCAATTCTTCTTGCATTGGTAGAATTCAGTTCTCATCTAACTAGGCTTCTTCACATACTTTAAGTTTAACCTGAGAGACAAAAGCTACATTATCGTGGAGATTTCTTAGTACGGCTCTTATCATTCTTCCTTATGAAGGACTATTAAAGATATTTTCTTTTGTATGATCTTTGTGGAACTTTTAGTCTTTGGGAAAATTAGTGTTCTGATCAGATTAGTCATCTAACTACTCAAGGTCTGATTCTCTTTCATCATTCTCTTCTGCACTATTCTTATCTGTTTTATCTTCTCTGTTTAGTTCCTCATCTGATGTATCATTTCTATCTTTTTCTTGCAGATCATAGTTAGATTCATCAAATATAACATTTATAGATTCCTCTATAAGAAGTGTTCTTTTGTTAAATACTTTATATGCCTTACTATTAGTTGAGTAACTAATAAAGATACCCTCATCTGATTTTGAATCGAACTTTCAAAGATAATCTTTCTAGTTATTCAATATAAAAAATTTGCATCCAAAAGAGTGAAAGTATAATAGATTGGGCTTCCTACCTTTCCATAACTCATAAGAGGTTTTTCCTAAGATAGGTCTTATTAGCACTCTATTCAGGAAATAGCAAGTTGTATTAGTAGCCTCTGCCCAATAGTACTTAGGTAGATTTCTTTCACTCGACATTATTCTAGCAGTCTCCTCTATAGTCCTATTCTTTCTCTCAACTACCCCATTCTATTATGGCATTCTAGGTGCAGAGAAGTTATGGGTCATTCCATGGTCATTGCAAAATATTTCAAAGTTTTGGTTCTCAAACTCCCTCCCACGGTCACTTCTAATGGAAGTAATGATATACCCTTTTAGAGGATAAAAATTAACAAAAGATTCACATGCATCATTTTTAGAGGATAAAAAGAGTACCTATGTAAATCTAGAGAAATCATCCACTATGACAAATGCATAACTCTTACCTCCCAGGCTTCTAGCTGTAATAGGTCAAAATAGATCTAAATGCAGTAGATCTAGAGGCCTAGTCGTTGAAACAACAGCCTTAAGTGTAAATGAAGATCTAGTTTGTTTACCCTTCTGCCAGGCATCACAAATATGGTCTTTCTCAATTTTTAGCTTAGGTAAACCATAAACTAAATCTTTCTTTGACAGTTTAGAGATTAGATGCATATTGATATGACCTAAATGTCTATACCAGAGCTAACTACTCTCCTCAATTGAAATTAGACATTTTTCATTTAACTTGCATTTGTCCAAGTCAACCATATATACATTACTTACCATTGGTCCAACAAACAAGGTATGATTATCAGGGATAGATTGTACCTCACAGTGAGTGGACTCAAAGATTACTCTTATGTTTTTGTCGTATAGTTGACTAACGCTTAGCATATTGTACTTTAGCCCTTCTGTAAGTGAAACATCTTCAACAAGTGGTTCTGAATTGACTGTACCATTGCCAATATTTTTCCTTGACTTTTATCCCCATATTTTACAAATCCTCCATCAGTTTCTTTAAGACTTAAGAACATGGAGTGGTTCTCAGTCATGTACCTAGACCAAGCACCTGTATAATCTCTGCTTGCTCCTTAGGCATACTTGCATGGACTACTTAGATTTAGGTACCCAATCGAGATTAGGTCCTTTAGGGTTAGCAGAGGTATGTCTTAATCTAATGTGTGCATGAACCTTTTTCTCATGAGTACAATATTTAGAAGCATGATCAAATTTGTTACAATGTAAGCAATCAGCGCTTTGAATTGAAGATGATCCAATTTCAACATTAAATGACTAAGTGTGGCTATATGCATCTCTAAAATGTGTAGCAGATGATTTAGCATTTAACTCCTTTCTCAAATTATCAATGCATCTAGTCAAATTAGATCTCTCAAATTTCATTCTAAAAATGATTGAGTTGTTTAAACTCAACATTTCCTTTTGCTTTTGTGAGGCCTCGCCCGAGCACTGGTCCGATCCGCTAAAGGGAATCGAAATGCTCATTTGGGTTTGAACTCACGATGAAGCCCTTGGACGTAGATTGATTTATTTCAAAAAGTGTTTTTAGAGTCGCCAGCTAACTTTATTTTTATTTGGAAAAATATAAGGTAAAAACCCATTAATGACTCCAATTGATATCCCAAAGGAAAAAGATCACTAGCCTCGAAACCAATGAGGATTTAGGGACTAGGTTTTCAGTTCATTTTAATTAGTTTGGCATTTAATAAAGTTGTGACTTAAAATTAATTTCATGAATTATGTACAATATAACAAATGCATGATTATGTAAATAAATGAAATAAGGAGGAAATAAAAGAAAGAGA
>CATKHJ010138398.1:0-10242 GCA_949750685.1 Vernicia montana | reverse complement strand
ACAAAATAGTGAGAAAAATACTTGGGGTATTTTTGAAAAACACTATGAGTATTACTATTTTGGTTTATCTCATTTTAATATTGTATTACCTCTAGATTTAATCTGGAGAAGACTCTCTTGTACCTACTATTCGTAATAGTGAAAGTATTTTATTCGGAATTTATCCCATGGACATAACCCAAAATTAAGGGTGAACCACGTTAAATTACTGGTATTATTTTTGTTGATTATTATTATTCCGCATTTTAATACCCGTGAACCCAACACAAGGTCCAACACATTTGGCTCAACTTATCTATATCCACGAGGATCCATTACCTCTTATATTCACAACAAGCCCACAGTTAATTTTGGCCCAATATCATCTCTCTCTTCAAGCAAGTCAAGTGTCTGCCGCTCAGGCCCAACGCCTGGCGCCTCTTATGTCCCCCCTTATAGGTGGCCTCAAAGCTCAGGACGCTCTTGACAAACCAAGGGAAGGAAAAACCCATCAATAATTATTAAATTTAATTATTCTATTGTTATTCAATTAATCTTATTTTATGTCATTTGTTAATTTTCCTTTTTCTATAATTTTATACTGGAATTTTACCAAGTAAAATAAACAGTAATGATAAAATAAACAGGAATGATGTTAAGTTGATCATGGGACTTATTCTCCAGCTGGCTTTTTGTAATGGATCAATTCAAACTCAGAAAGCTATTAATATAATTGTGTTTTTATCAATCAAGACTTTAGAAAAAGAGCTTTACTTGGCAATGATAGCTCCCCAATAATAAAATTTTCATCTCACAAATTTAATTTATAACAATTCTCATGTTAATTAATAGTTTTCATAAAAACTAGGTTTTTGATGAATTTTAATTCCTGTTTACTGTCCTTCGAAAGCTTTTTGTCAAAATAAAAGAATGGAGAAGAATTATACATGTATTTTATAAAATTTATTTTATTTTATAAATTTTATTTTATTTGGAATTTAAATATATAACGCTTATAATAATTAATAGTTATAACAATATCATTAAGCATATGGGTTCTCTAGCTCGCGACTTATCATATATTATAATTAATATATATATATATATATATATATATATATATATATATATATATATATATATATATATATATATATATATTTTAAATATGAAGAGAATGAGAATTTAGTATCAGTGAAATACAAATTTTTTTTTTTTTAGATTTGGCAAAAAAAAAAAAAATACAAATTTTAGAGTCTATCTCTAAAGTTATCTCACTTTATCATTAAGCTAAAATAAAATATTAATAAAATAATACTATTATATAATTTATATATATATATATTTATTCTTATAACTATTTTTTATGATATTCAATAATACGATTATAAATAATTAAATAAATAATATTTACATATACGAATTTACATAAACAAAATTATTAGTTTAATATTTTTATATTTTTATGATTTTAATTGTTATAAGCATTTTCATATTTATTTTAAAATTCAATACTTTAGCTCAAAAAAAATTCAATAGTAATGAAAGTTAGATTTTAACTCCAAAAATTTAGATTCATAATTGTTGAAACAATAACCAATTTTTTTTTTTTTTTTTTTTTTTATAAAAATTTAGTGATAAGGTGTGTGGCAGTATGGATTAACTTTTATGCATAGCATAAAGTTCACATCTCACTGTCTGGATTAAAAGTAGACAATTCACACTGAAATTAAAAGATTTTTACAAAAAAAAAATATCATTTATAATTTAATTCTGAAAAATAAATCCTAACCAATAAGGTGGTCGCAAAAATTAAGATTTATAACCTATGAAATGATAACCAACTTTTAATTATAAAATACAACTATTAAAACTAAACACTTTATTAAATTATCAAGTGTCCAACTAGGGTGGAATTAGAAAAATATAGCAAGGAGCGACAATATCAAAGACATAAAGTTTGATTTTAAATTATCAACTATAATATCTTTAACAGGTAATTAAAGAAAGAATTTTTTTTGAGACAAATCAATACTCCATAGAGACTACGGTAGATGAGATTAGCTCTCACTGTAAAAAAAATACTCTATTTTTAAATTTGGTCAAGCAAGACTCATCAAGAAACATCTATAAAGTAATATTTTTATAACATTTTTTTTATAACAGGTATGAAGCAATAAGGATAAAAAAGGCATGTGCACAAATTTGATGTTTAAAAGTTTTGAATCAGGACCTACTCAAATACTTATTATTAAAGACAAATAAAAAAAGCTAATTAGTTTCATATTTTTAACAAAATCATTATTTTTAGTTTTTTTTAAGAGGGCAATGGCTTATTTTAGAGGGGCTAATATACAAAATATATATATATATATATATATATATATATATATATATATATATAATAGAAGTAATTTTTTTAAGAGGGGCAATGGCCCTGTTCTAACATTAATGGCAAGAAACTAAAAACTGTGAATCAAATGGAAACTGAAACATTTTTATATGGTGATTTTGCCTACAGGGCAAGTCCAACCTATGTCACTATTCCATGTATGAACTGGATTAAAAATACAATAATGGCATCTTTAGTTCACTCCAAAACTGGGAATGGAATGAATTCATGGAATAAGATTATATATATATATATATATATATATATATATATATATATATTTTTTGATTCACAAATAATTTTTTTTTATCTGTTTACATTTCAATTACTTTAATTTCCGTTATATATATTTTTAAGTAGAATTACTAATTTAATCAATAAATTCTATTTAATTATTTAAAAATTAAACTTGAAATAGGATTTGGAAATTAAACATCTATTTTGATTTGAATTTCATTTTCATTTTATTTATTAATTTATTTTAGGATAATTTGGCCTGCACACAGAGTTCAAGTCCAACAAATGGAAGTATTCTATATATGAATCTGATTATAAAAATCAAGGCACTAATAAAATTATTGAACTTAATTAAATCCGATGATTATAACCAAATGTATGTTCCATGTACAATAGTCAAAGAGACAACACAGTAAGTTACCCAAAATAAATTGAACAATTCTTTTTTTTTTTTTTTTTGCCAAATAATTAATTGAACAATTCAAATTGCAAAATACATAAGTTGAAATCTAGAGATACTCTCTCTATATAAACCATGCATATAAACCAATCTTCCCACATCTCTAAACTTCATTACCATAATTCTAATAAATAATTAACCATGGATTTTTTTCTCACACCATCAATATTCATCTCTTTTACTATTATTATTTTTATCATTCTTGCTTTAATTTTCTTTGTATTCAAGAGTACTGATTCCAAGAATCTTCCACCAGGAAGCATGGGGTGGCCAATAATGGGTGAAACAATTGAATTCTTGTTTGGCAAGCCAGAAAATTTTGTTTTCAAAAGAATGAAAAAGTACTCTCCTGATATTTTCAAAACAAACATTCTTGGGGAAAAAACAATGGTTATATGTGGTCCTAATGGACATAAGTTCCTCTTTTCTAATGAACAAAAATTTTTCACAGTATTCCGCCCTCACTCAATGCAAAAACTTTTCCGTTCATACCAATCCAATTCTCCGGCACCACCAGCACAACCAACTGAACAAGAAGCAAAGAAAATTCTCCGGTCACCTGGGTTCTTAAAGCCAGAAGCATTGGTAAGATATTTAGGAAAAATGGATGCAATTACACAACAACAAATGGAAAGTTATTGGGAAGGAAAATATTCTGTAAAAGTTTCAGATTTATCAAAAACACTAACTCTATCTCTTGCTTGTCGATTCTTTTTGGGTACGGATGATCCTGACAGAATTGCAAGACTTGTTCATAATTTTGATTCTGTAGTTATGGGAATGCATTCTATTACTGTGAATTTTCCTGGAACTATTTTTTACAGAGCGAAAAAGGCTGTTGCTGCAATTCGGAAAGAGTTAATGAATGTTGTTAGAGAGAAAAGAGAAGCCATTTCTATATCAGGAGGTGGAGCAAATTTGCAAGATATATTATCACATATGATTGTGGCTACTGATCCTTCCGGTCAATATATGCCGGAAGCTGAAATCGCCGATAAGATGATGGGTTTGTTGACGGCTGGTTATAGTACTGTGGCTACTGCTATGACTTTCTTCATCAAGTATGTTGGTGAAAGACCTGATATATATGACAAGATTCTCCATGGTCAGCATTCTTTTTTTCTTTTCTTTGTTTCTGCTTTTGATTCTCGAGAAAATTTTTGCCTATAACATTAATATATTCTTATCTTCCGTACACCTAAATTAATAGATGATTAAAATATTTTCCTTTAATTAAAAAATAAAACTTAAATTTACCGATAACTTTTCTATTTATGTTCAATTAAATTTAAAATTAACTTTATTATCACGTAAAATTAAATATTGATATTTAAATATTGATCCAATCAAATTAGTGCTTGATTTTTTTATTTTTCGAGTCAATTGAATTTAATTAAAGAAAGAAGTTGTCAGTTCGTATACACACTTACAGCTAATTAGACTATATTTAGGTGTGCATCATAAGAGTTTTTCAAGTTTATAAATTTATGTTACCAACAGTTATCTCACATTAAAAATTAAACCAGAGCAAATGGAAGTAGCCTCAGCTAAAAAGGCAGGAGAGCTATTGCAATGGGAAGACATACAAAAAATGAAGTACTCATGGAATGTAGTGAATGAAGTGATGAGACTTACACCTCCACTTCAAGGAACTTTCAGAGAGGTCATATCTGACTTTACATATGCTGGTTTTACCATTCCAAAAGGGTGGAAGGTAAATGTTACATCCTTGATTTCTTTTTCATCATTACAGCTTCTCCAATATTATTAAATTCATTATGTGTTGCTTAATTACTAGGATTTTAATTTTTAAATGATATATATATATATATATATATATATATATATATATGCTTTGACATTAATTCATTTTTAATAAATGAATTTCTTGTCCCTATAAACTTCATTATTATATCTAATCTTAAACATATCAAGAGTTGCTTGCTTATTTGATAGTTGGAATTTGGCTATTATATCTTAATAAACTTTTGTTTTTATTAGTTAAAAAACAACTCAACTTAAAAACCTAAGGGATTTTTTAGTATTATATATATATTTTTTAAATGTATAAACACATGCACAAAGACAGGAAAATGACACGTACACACCTCAAAATCATAGTAGTTTTAAAGAGGCACGCTAACTCTTATATCTCATACACACACACACTATACTACCGATGTGAAATTTAAAAATTGTATCTTGAAAAACGGATTGAAGAAATAAACTATTTTCATATATATGGGTATATTAATTCAATTAATAAGTTCTCAAGGTCGATGTTGTGTATTTTTTTTTTTTTTTTCTGATCATTGTTTTGTGTCATGTTGAAATTAATAAAATATGAAAGATATTGGATTGTTATATTGAAATTTCAACTAATAATTAAGGAAAATAATAATTTAAATTCTAAACCTTTTGATCAAATAGATTTTTGTATCAAGTGAACCTAAAAACTCAAAAATAGTTTTAATATTTTATATCTCTAACAATATTTAAATGTGTTGCAGATATATTGGACTGTAAGCACAACAAACAAGAATCCAGAGTACTTCCCAAATCCTGAGAAATTTGATCCATCAAGATATGAAGATGAAAAAGCAATTCCTCCATACACATTTGTACCCTTTGGAGGAGGACCTCGAATGTGCCCTGGAAAAGAGTATGCTCGATTAGCAATTCTAACTTTCATTCACAATGTGGTGAAAAGGTTCAAATGGGAATTAGAATTTCCTAAGGAGAAAATTATTGGTGACATGATGCCAACCCCTGAAAAAGGTCTTCCAGTTCGTCTTCTACCACTTCAGAGATTTTAATTTTCAATCTATCATATTTTCTGTCATTGAATTAGTAATTCAGTGATCGAATATTTGTCTTATAATATTGAAAGTCGAGGGACCAAACCTTAATCCGCACCTCTTCTACCTTTTAAAAATATTTTAAGTATAAAAAAAAATTTATTTCTTATACTAGTCAAGTTGGTTACTATAAATGTTGCTTTCGTTAGGAGAATAAGCACCACAATATTGGGTTTGCTATATATAATAAACTTTCTTTGTTTTACTTTGTATTCATATAGTGATTGTAATAATTGTAAGTTTGACCTATTTCATATATGGGTGATTAAATACACTCTAAAATTTTTAAATACAATCCATGTTATCTTTTTTACTTGTTAAGTGAATCATATTACTTATATAATTTCACAAGTTACAACGTCATTAACTGTTATATATTAATTATAAATTATTTTTTTAATGTATAAATTCAAATAAATGTAATTTTAATATTTATAATATTACATTAAAAATTATAAAATTATTTAATAAACATAAAAATTATATAACTAAAAAAAAATTAAATTATAGTTCGTAAATAAACTATTAATACCATAAGGCCTTGTTTGGTTAGCTGGAATAATAAAATTGGAATATGAATAAAATATTTATTCCAAAATTTGTATTGTTTAGTAAATCAAAATAAGAGAAATTAGAATAAAAAACCTGGAATAAAATTAAAATATTCCATGATTTTTATTATTGAAGGGGACATGGGAATCAATGGAAATAAAAATGATGGGAATAAAAATTTAAATGCGAGAGTGAAATATACAATGATAAAAAGTACTTTTTGTTTGAAAATTGACTTAATAAAAATTTATTTAAAATTAAATAATATTAATTAATAAAAATAATATTAAGATATATATATATATATATATATATATATATATATATATATTCTATTTATATATATTAAATAATTTAAATAATATTAATAAATAATAATAGAAGAATTAATCCATCATTTAATTATTAATATTAATTAAATATTTAGAAAATATATATTTATTATAGGTATATACACGTATACATTTTTTTATTTTCTATTTATATAATTTCTAATTTTTTTTATATAATTATAATATTATATATTATATATATATAATTTTTATATTTCTATAATAGAAAATGGATTCCTATAATATAGTTATTTATTTTATATATTTCTATTTCTAGTATAGAATCTATATAAATAGAAAATAGAAAATTATATATATACATACTATTAATCTATTTTCAATTTTCATTTACCTTTTAAAATTTGTAAATTCATTTCAGATTTTGTATGCCAAATACATATTTTTCATTCTATAATTTTATTTTTATTTCCATATTTTGCTTATCAAATACAATATACGAGATTTACATTCCAATTTCTATTCTTATAATCTCATTCCGATTTGAATTATTTTTAATCCAATTCCTATATACCTGGTAACCAAACAGAATCAAAACAGAAGTCACACACATACACACCCCCCATCAATAGTTCATTAAATATAATATATTATGAATTTTGAATATTAATATTCTTTATATATTGCATCTCCATATATTTTTAAACTCAAATTTTGAGTCAATAAATATATAAAACCCATATTGTAAAATGTGAATCCATTATTTTTTTATTATTTAGTTTTGACCCCATAATTATATTAGATAAAGATTAACTAAGATTTAAACTAAAAACTACCATTTAACAAATTAAAAATAAAAAAATAAAAAGAGGAGGTCATAAGCGTCTCTTTTACTCTTCCTTTTCCTCAAGAATGGCTTGGTGGTTTATTCAAGATTGACTTGGTGGTTTAAGGATTTTATAGTACCAAATCTCTTTTCTTATTTACCCATATATTTTTTATTCTTTTTGTTTAACCAATTAACTTTGCTTGTTTGCTCTAAATTTAATATATAATATGTTCTTTTTTCTCTTCTTTCTAAAGTATGTAAATTAGTATTTTTTTAAAAAAATTCTATTTTTTTCCTTTACGAGGTTGCTGAGTAATTTCACGTGGAACATATTATAGATGACTTTAATGATTTAAAAGAATATTGAGTTTTTTTTGTTAGTCTTTTTTATATTCCCTCTATCTCAAATTGATAATTCACCATTCTTTTTTCATGTATCCTAAAATTTTATCCACTTTTGACTTTCTATTTTTAAATGTTAGTTTTATAGAAAATCTCTATATTCTTTAGTTGTAGTGATTAGTTGTATAATTAATGCATATATATTGAACAAAGTGCATAAAATTAATATGTTATTATTAAGGAGTAAAAGTATTTTAAAAAATTTACATGATATTAACTAATTTTCTTAATATATGTGTGAAAGGAAGTGTACTATCAATTTATGATGGATTGAGTAGCTTTTTTTAAAAAAAATATATATGATGTTATATCAATACATATTATTATATTTTGATGTCAATTAATGATAGTATATTCTTTTTTAGGGGAAAATATAAGAAACTGGCATGTGGTTTGGGAATTTAATTATTTGGGTCCTGTGAATTTTTTTTTAACAAAATAAGTCATGTGTTAGGTGAGATAAAATTCTTAACACCGTTAATGAGACTAATGTGGTGGGCTCATAACATTAAAATATCAAATTTTCTTATTTTTATGACGCCCAATGACTTAAAATTAAAAAAAAAATAAAAATTATGCTAATGTTTTTAAAAATTTCTTTTTTTTATTTTTTAAAATATTTTTCTTTTTAAAAAAATTCTTATTTTTTAAGAATTTTTAATTCTTAATTTTTCTTTTTTAAAAAAATCTTTTTTTAAGAATTTTTTATATTTTTTAAGCTAATTTCTTTTTTTTTAATTTCTTATTTTTTAAAATTTTAAGTGAAGTGAACATCACAAAAATAAAAAAATTTAATATTATAATATTGTGGATCTGCCATGTTAGCCTCATTAACATTGTTAGGAATTTTATCCCCCTTGAGCTAAGGAAGTAAACCACATTGCCTGATTTGTTAAAAAAAATTCACATGACCCAATTTAATAATGGGATAAGGTACAAAAAAGTCTTTATTATTTATCTCGAAGAGCAAATATGTCCTTCAATTATTTTTTGGAACAAAAATCTTACAAAACATATTTTTTCTGTCATTTAAGCCCCTCATATAACTGAGATAAAAAAAATAAAAAAATAAAAAAAAGGCTCTGTTGTCTTGCTGAGGTGGCAAGCCAATGAGTTGATCTCTGATAATGTTCATATTTTTTTTTTTATTATAGATGTCGTTGTTAAACTTACTTTTAGTCATCTACAAAATATTCTTCTTCTTATAATGGGGTTTTTTTTTTTTCTAATTATGTTAATTTAAATAAATATATACAGTAACATATTAATTTTAAACAAATTTATCAAAACATACTATTTTTTTATAATTGACTTTGAAATAAGTATTATAAATGCCGGTTTTATACAAAACTTGGGGCCTGTGAAAAAAATTACACAAAATCAGTAGTCAAAATACCGGTTTTGTGCCTGGTCAGACACGCAGCAATAAAACCGGCTTTTATGACACCGATTTTATACAAAACTGGTGCTATAAACACCAGTTTTATGCCTGGTCAAGATTCTCTGCGCACGCAAGCATAAAATCGGTGTTTATGACACCGGTTTTTTCTGTCATCTGCTTTGAAAACTGTGAAATAATTAAAACAGGTATTAATAAAACCGGTTTATCTTTCCTCGGTCAGATTCTTTCAAAAAGTGAGTAAAAAAATAAAAACCGGTTTTTGAAGCCTATTTATACCCACCCCTCTCTGTTTTTCGGTATTTTTTCTGCATTGTAACTCTAAAATTATGCTTCAAAATATTTTTTAGGTAGAGAAAAAAAATTTAAAAAGATAAATTTTATTTTTATTCTTAATATTATAAATAAATTATCTGTGACTATTCAAACAACATTTATTGATTGTTATTATTTTTTTTATAAATAATAACTTATATATATAGGTTTAAAATAATTTTAAAGTTTTTTTTTTTTTTACAAATTAAGCTAAGAATAGTATAAAATATTTTGAAGAAATTTACGACAAAAGAGGTAAGCAATTTTTTTTATATTATTTATGTTAAGTTAGCACATTAAATTGTATTGTCTTCTAATAATTTTTTAATTATTTTTGCCTTAATAACTACTTAGAAATAAAAAAAAATGTATTAAATAATAATTTATGTGAAATAATAATATATGTATGTCATTTATAATAAACTTGTATTTTTTATAGACTATGTAAATGTGTGTGAAATTAATATAATATGTGAAATAATAATTTTTGAGAAATAATAATTCATTTGAAATTTTAATATTTAAAATA
>CATKHJ010138379.1:0-29606 GCA_949750685.1 Vernicia montana | reverse complement strand
GTGAAGAAATTCTTGGTCTAGAAGTACCATATCTTAGTGCTATTGGTGCATTAATGTATCTTGCTAATTGTACAAGACTTGATATATCATTCTCTGTTAGTTTACTAGCAAGATATAGTTCTTCACCAACTCGAAAACATTGGAATGGTGTTAAACAAGTACTTCGTTATTTATGTGCTACATCAAATATGGGTTTATTTTATCTGCAAGACTCGAAGTCAGAATTAATTGGATATGCAGATGCTGGATATTTATCTGATCCACATAAAGCTCGATCACAAATAGGTTACTTGTTTACATATAGTGGCATTGCTATATCTTGGCGTTCTACAAAGCAAACTCTTACTGCCACATCTTCCAATCATGCTGAAATATTAGCCATTCATGAGGCAAGTCGAGAATGCATATGGTTGAGATCAATGATCCAACATATCAAAGAAACATGTGATCTTCAATATGATAAAGGAAGTCCAACAGTGCTATTTGAAGATAATGCTACTTGTATTGCACAACTCAATGGAGGATACATTAAAGGAGATAGAACCAAGCACATTTCGCCAAAGTTCTTTTTCACACACGAGCTTTAAAAGCAAGGAGTTTTAGATGTTTATCAAATTCGATCTATTGATAATTTGACAGATTTATTTACAAAGGCACTCCCTACAACCACATTTGAGAAGTTGGTGAACAAAATTGGCATGCGCCGACTAAGATATATTTATTAAAAATCATGTTTTCATGAGGGGGAGATTTCTGTGCACTGTACTCTTTTTCCCTTAACCTAGGTTTTGTCCCATTGGGTTTTTCAGGTAAAGTTTTTAATGAGGCAGTATTATGGCACAAGTTCTATAAGAATAATGTATTTTTTTTTTCCTTCACTAAGATTTTTTCCCACAAGATTTTTTTTTAGTAAGATTTTAACGAGACATATTCTTTATAATAGACATCCAAGGAGGAGTGTTGTGATAATATTTAAGTAGTATACTTGGATTGGATATCTATCATATCTCTATAGATAGATCTTTTTATGTAAATAAAACTCTCTTTCTATTTCTATCTCTGTAACTTTTTACACCTATAAATAAGTATTATAATCAATGAAGTAAGAGACAACAATTATTCTCTTCTATTGTTATTCTATTATCTCTTTTTCTATTCTCCATAATTGTTCTTTATTTTACAACAACTACAATAATATAAAATGATTTTTTTTATCAATTCATTTTTTAAGACACAAATTTTTAATGCGGAACATAAAAAATAAAAAATAAAAATCACATGGAAGTTTTTAATAATAGGTTTCACATAAGGATAATAAGTTCCTATAATCCTACTAAACTTGTCATACTAAATTTGTAAGTTTGTGTTATATTAAAATTAGTATTTTTAATTTCTATATCAATTTAAAAAAAAAAAATTGAACATTTTGAGAGATTAAAATGTTTTACAATATAATAATTCTAAAATTAAAATATATTAATATTTTAAAATTTAAAGTATCAAAGTGTTGTACAAGTTTAAATGTCAAAAACTAAAATATAGTGAAATTCATAATTTTTTTTAAAAAATATTAAAATATTAGATCATTAACAAATTTAAGGAATTAAAAATATTACTTTTTAAATAATAAGAACTAAAATTTTAATTATAGTAAATATGATAGTAATTTACTCTTCATATAAATTCACCTTGAAGCTACTTTATATTTCAAAAATCCTAAAGCTAATCTTGGTTTGATGACTTTGATCTATTCCAAATCCACCCTACATCCAAACCCAAACCCATCCCTATTTTTAAATTATGTATAATTTATTATTTTATTCTTTTGATTTCAATTTTTTATTAGTTTAGATTTTAGTTTATATTGTATATAAGGCATTAAGTGATGTTAAAAAAAAATTATTTTCCTTTGTTATATATTAGAAAAAATAATAAAGAAATTCAAAATTAAATATATATAAAGTAAAATTTATTATAGAATTAAATAGAAAAAAAAAATTATTAAAAGTCAAGCATATTACAATTAGCTAGCTAAAATGACCAATGAATGTACTGTGCAGTGTGTGCACCCCCTTATCTTTCTTGTATGGTTTATGCCTAAAACCCTGCAAAAAACCCTTTTCAGCTATGGCCATTACCAACCTCTCTTTCTAAACTAAAACCCTTTAATTTGATAAAATAAATAAATAAAATGTCAGCTTCAAAATTCTTACTTTCTGGGAATTTACTCTTCCATTCAAATCCCCATAGAACTCTCTTTCCAATCCTTCCATTTCTCTCTCCCAAACCCCTCCAGTTTCACCGATACTGTTCCTCCTCCTCCGCCGCCGCCTCCGCAGCTGTTGATACTCTTAGTTCCGATAACACACAAACCCTAAATTCTCTTCATCAAGACGACCACCACCCTTGGCCTGAGTGGGTGGCTTTTGTCGATCGAATGAAGACCAAAGGTTATTTCACTGCCAATATTACCAATGATGTCGCCGCTACTGAGTGTGTTTACAAGGACATGAATCAATTGAAAGACCCTTGTCTTAGCTTTGCCCGTGATAGATATGATCTCTTCAAGTATGCCCATTTCTGTTAATTTTTTTGTTTTGTTTTTGTATATTAGGTGTTTGATGTAATTTTTTCTGTAAAATTTTCTTTTCCAATGCCAGGTTATTGTCTGTGGCTGATATTCAAACGCTTGTGGAAAGTGGGTGCCCTAATCTTTTTAGAAAAGCAGTGAATTCGGCCAAAAGGCTGAGAGCCTATGTCCGGTTGGATGAAGGAGATGTATGTTCATTTTCTTTTATTAATTTTCATTTTCAATTCATCTATATTATCTTTGATTTTATTAAGAAAATGGGTTTTCTCTAAAACATTGGACCACTGATGCAATGTGTGTGTGTATGTGATAAAGCTGTAAAATTGTTTCCCTCACATTCATGATACCCCAAAATTTGGTAATTTGACTAACATTAAGAAACAGAAAGTCTGACATAAAATACACCATATCATAGTACAGTCACAGATTGCATAAGAGTTTAAATTGACTTCTCTTTTTTTACTTTTGTTTTTCAAGCTTTTTAGTTATTTAAGTCTCCAAAAAACTCAAGACAATTTGGTTGATTCCACGCCTTTATAAAGTTGAATAGCAGAATGCTATAAAAGATTTTGTCGTTGCCTGTCATTATAGGTAAACATTAAAGACTAGTGTGTAATCTACCTGTTACTGCAACCTAGGACAAGGGTGCAACTTCTTTTTTGTTGGTTGGTTGTCTTTTGAGTTTGAGGAAGGAATTTTGTTCCATGACAGCTAAGAATTGTGAGTTATGGTCTTACTAAACACTGGCTTGCAGGTTTGTAGTGCTTGCAATCTGCGTGGATCTTGTGACAGAGCTTATGTGATACTGAAGGGTAACGAAGCAGAGGCTCGTACTGTGGATATAGTGCGTCTACTACTGTTTTATGCACTAGATCCACTTGTTATTTCAGGAGAAGAAAAACCTCCTGGTAGAGAGGGTGTTGAAGCGGCTGTAAGGAAGATGCTTTCTGAATTGCTTGAATTGAGTCAGAAAACCCCTGATCCACCGGCACTGAAGCCTGCTGCTAAAGCTGTTCATCAGAAGGAACAAGAGAGGAGATTTGGTGATGACAACCAGTCTCCTTTATCTGATACATTTTCAGATGAGAAACTGTCACAGGACGTTGAAATGAAGAGAGGAGATTGGATGTGTCCCAAGTAAGTCATACTAGAAGATAATGGAATATAGCTCTGTAACTTTTCTTGTTCATGTATATATCTGCATATTTTTGAATCGTTTCTTGTTCATGTGTATCTCTGCATATTTTTTAATGCTTTGGTAGATAAGAATCCTTCCTTTGCATATAATGGGAATGGCACCCTTTGGAGGAACCGAAAAAGCTCAAGTTTCAAGCAGATAAAACCAAAATAAAATATGTTCCTTTAAGAGCTCTGCGAGGCCGAGCCTTGGTGCAATGATGCAATTGTTCCTTTATGAGTGGAAGGTCACACGTATGAGTTGTGGAAACAACCTCATATCGGAAAAAAGCAAGGGGAAGCTTGCATGTGATAGATGACCTCTCCCAACCCTCACAAAGTGGAGAGCCTTATGCACTAGGGACACCCTTTAAGAGCTTTGTCAAAGTGCAACTCTTGAGAAATGCCAGTTCCTTAAACTGCCTATTTGTCTACACAGTTAGTTTTCTATTGATCTTGTGGAATAATTTTCATGTTCTCACATGCTCGACTCAACCAGTTGGTGCTGCCTTGTTATAGAATTTTTTACCTCACTAGTTTTTAGCACATCTTGTGGTTGTTATGTGTAATCACTCAGTAGAAAGCAGAATTAATTTGTCATACCCTCTCTCTAGTAACCTATAAGGTAGTTATGCCTGCATGCATGTACGTAAT
Source organism: Vernicia montana (assembly GCA_949750685.1). Taxonomy (NCBI): domain Eukaryota; kingdom Viridiplantae; phylum Streptophyta; class Magnoliopsida; order Malpighiales; family Euphorbiaceae; genus Vernicia; species Vernicia montana. The sequence goes on along the minus strand of CATKHJ010138379.1, from coordinate 25,186 downwards.
CATGATGGGAGCATATTTTTTGTTTTCTGAACTACTTATTGTTGATGGGCTTCTCTTCATGATTGTTAGTACATCCTCTGAAAATGTAACTTAGGAAACTAAATTATTTGGAATAGAGTCCATTATTTCCAGTTCCATCTAAGCCTAAAAATGAAGAATTGTATTTGTGCAGCATTTGTTTTTATTGCAATTCTGGATTATTCATTGGTGCTGCTTCTGTTTCTGATGGAAAAGCATTGCATATTTTACTTGCAATTTCTAGTATATTGAGTTTGCACGTTTCTTCCAAGTTTATCATAAATGGATCCATCCACAAAGAATAGTTCATCAAATCATTCCAATCTGTAAAGAATAAAGACTTTGCATGGAGCCTTGGACTCTAATGCTTTAGTTGTTAAGACAGGAAAAAAAAGAAGAAGAAGAAGAAGAAGAAGAAGAAGAAAGACAGAAAGAGAAAGGCTGTAGTTTTGGATTGTTGAGAAGGAAAAGGATTCAGATCTTTAATTTTCTGGATCTACTATTCCTTTTTATTCTTAGACACCTTGGCTGGCTAGTTTAGATTTTTTCAAACATTTTTCCCTAATTGTCCTAAATTACTTAATTTAAATGTTATGCTAATTTGTATGAGTTAACAATTCAAACTACCCATTGTGATCAAGCCTTAAAATGTTTGAAACACAAGGTCACTTGTCTGTAGGGCATGGACTTATATGAACACTAGGAGTGGAATGTAGATGTAAGCATGTGTACTGTGTCTGTTGAAAATTCCAACAGCTGATTACCAAGAGGAAGAAGATTTCAAATTGTGCATTAGGGATGGATGCATATTCATGTAAATGAGCCACATAGACTTACTGCAGAACTTTGTAAATGTTGAAATAAAATGGACAGGTATCTTCACTGCAAGAGTTACACAGTTAGAAAAGGGAAATGAGTGTAATTTTTATGATTGAGACAAAATTGTTTAAATTCTTGATACAAGGAACCCTTCTTGGGTAGTGCTAAAAAGTCAGATTGCAACTATAAGGGTACTAAAAAGTCAGATTGCAACTATAAGGGTACTAAAAAGTCAGATTGTAACTATAAGGGTATGTTCAATTGTATAGTGTTGAGGTTAAAAAAAAAGTTGGTACTGGATTCCTGAAGAAAAAGATTCTGGCCTCTATCCTGTATGATCCTGCTAATCCTTTTATTTATGGCTAGCAAAGTAAGATTTTGGTCTAATATCTGGGATTAGTTGTAGATGTTTCTTTTAAAATTTTTGTCCATGGATGCATATAAAATATAGGAGAAATTATTTAATATTTACTCTGAAACATCGAATCATTGGGTACAGCTAACCAAGGAACAAGGAAAATAAGGTATATTGTTGTATGGCAATTGTTGTTGAATATTTCTCTCAAAGTCAATTTCTTGAATTTATTCTATTGGGTAGAGAAAGGATGCTTTGGTGAACTCCTATATGTCTCTTTATATTTGAAGGTTAGCTTGGGATGCATCTTATGTGCCTTTTTCTATTTGGGATATCAGCTTGGGATGTCTCTATTATGAGGAATGCCCAAGATTGGGATCTAGAAACTGTAGAAAATTTTTCTACTATATTATAAGGTAGAGACATATGGTTTTTGATTTTGCGCTGCTAGTTTACTAGTCTTTCATTGACGCTCATGGTATCTACTCAACTAAGTGTCAATTCTTAATCTATTTAGTTGGGTTCAGTTATATAGATTTCTTTCCTCAATTACACTCTATTTAGAGCTGTTGAGCATTGCAATAAAATATCCATTCGGATTCATGTCCAAAATATGTTGTAGAATTTTATGCTAGCTGTGTCACCTATCACATCTACTTTTTTATCCAGGCAGCAGAAATTATAACTAAGGTTATAATCCTTCATAGGCAGAAGAAATTATCGAGTGCCTCCAGTGCACAGAAGATAGTGCACTCTGCACTTGTGGAATCTAGCTAACATTATGGAGAATAGGTCTATATAAATGTGAGAAAAGGTGCACTGGATAACCTCTCCATAGACAGAGTTGTTGATTTTTGATAAACTTAATTGCCATTGTCTTGTAAATGATTATTTCTTAGTGCATACGCTGCCTTGCAAAAGGTGACATGTTTTGTTCTAAGAATGCTTTTATACATCGCACTCCCTTGTTATTCTTCAATTGATTATATTTCTCTTTATGAACTTGCTTTTCCCAGATTACTTGTTATCTGCATCATTCTCCCCTAGCTGATCTTGCAGAAAAGTATACTTTGAATTTTGGAAATTTGGTAATAATAGCTCTTGGTCTCGAACATATGCTGTGCTGAGGCATCAATTCATTGGTTATGATGTTAGATGGCCTAGTTACTTCCCCACTTTGCAGTATCTTTATACCTTGTACCATTTGCAATATGGGACCTCAATGTGGAAATGGAGTTTTCATTTGAAAGGGGCCTTCAAGGGGGAGAGAAGTTTCCTTGATTCTTCTGATTGATGCGGGATTTGGTATCATCCAACCCCCAGTCATGGGGGCTTGGTGCCCAGGGGCCTGAGGTCAGGTTTATCATTGTTGTTCCCACAGACAATGCGATTATATGTGTGTGAATCTCTTAGATTGGACTGTTGGATGTACCTTGATCCTCCTTGAGATATTGTCTGCTTTTGGCCTTAGCCTGCACTGTTTCACCCTTTTAAAAGGGCTGTAGGGTAGGGATAGTTTCAATCTTACTACTTTTTTCTGCAATTAAAATGGATAATTTCTCTAACCACTTTCTCCAATATTCACATGTAAGTGTGCATATTTTTATGATTGAGATCCGTGGAACTTTTTGCTGCAGATGCAACTTTATGAACTTCTCTAGAAATATACGTTGCCTAAAATGTAAGGAAGAAGGCCCCAAAAAAGTTAGCGCTATTGACTCTGAAATGAAGAAAGGAGATTGGATATGTTCCAAGTAAGTTCCCAGTGATACTTGTTTGGATCTTTAAATACTTTTGCTTCGTGTCATAGGATAATGAATAATGTAATGATTGTTGTAAGATGGTCATGGTGAACTGGCATCTCCTTCTTACGTATTTTTCCTCATAATCTACTAACTTAAGCCTGTGATTTGTGAACAGATGCGATTTCATGAATTTCTCGAGAAATACAAGATGCCTAAAGTGCAAAACAGAGGGACCAAAGAGAGTTAGTGTAAATGATGTAGAAATGAAGAAAGGAGATTGGAATTGCCCACAGTAAGTTACCTATTGTTTTTAACTTTTTATCCTGTTAAGCATAGCACTAGAGGCTGTTTACTGAGCAATAGCCGATAGATACATGACAAATTCCAACACATTTCTTGGATTGTTCTTATCATCAATAATTTGAAGAAAATTAATTTTTTTAATGGCAAGGAAATTTGTTTTAAGAACAGTTTCTATATATGCATGCATGCAGACAAATATTTGAAAATAATTGGCATAGCCTCTGAACCAAGCCACCTTCTTTGTATGCCTGATGTAGAGTAACAGCTACTCCATACTAGACCTATTCATGGGCCAGGCTGGGTTTGGAAAATTTCAAATTTTCCAATAGTCTGGCTTGCCCGACCCTCAATTTCCTTCACAAATTAAGGCTCGCGGCCCGACTCACAAACATGTTTTAGTCCATACATGAACATTTCTCTTGTTATGTTGTTATTTTAAGAAAATTAACTCCAGGCATAGTAACATTTGACATGAAATTTTTCTGTTTCTGCCTGTAATTATTGTATCTGATCTCCTTGGCTTCCATTTGCAGGTGTGAATTCATGAATTTTGCAACCAACAAGAAGTGTTTGCGTTGCAGAGGACCACGGCCCCAGAGACAGCTGAATCCTGGAGAATGGGAATGCCCATCGTGAGTCTCTCTTTCTGTCCCTTTCTCCATTGAAGGGGGTACAGAGAATACATCTATTAACAAATGGCTTTGTTTCTGTTATTGTAGGTGTGATTTTGTAAATTTCAGTAGGAATGTTCGTTGCCGAAAATGCAAGGGCGAGCGCCCTAATGAAGCTACATCAGAGTATGAAGAACAGATCTGGAGGAGCCCTCATTAGACAGAAAGTTAGGCAGTTTTTTTTTTTTTTCAATGTTGGAGATGAACAAGTAGCTGAATGAATGATATAGTTACTCAATTATATGACCTTTCGGTGTAAATGTTTCATAACTTTTTTCCATTTTTCAGTTTTTTCTACCATAAGTTTATTATAACTATGGTTTTTAGACTCGGGCTGATCTTATAACCGATAAAGACAAATGATCACAAATTATAAGAGTTGAACTAAAATTTTAAATAATAGCATATATTTATTATTTATATATTAAAAATAAATATAATATACTAATAAATATCATTTATATTAAGTGTTTACTGATATGTATGGATAAACACGTTACATGTTCTGAACGAACGTTACAATCAATTTAATTTCAAGAAATGTGAACGCCTATTACAGAAGGTATTTGATTTATAGGTAATTTAAATCAGACTGTGGATCAATTTCTAATTTTTTTAATTGAATCGATCAGATTGATCCGGATTTGACAATCATTATTATCACCAATCACTTTAATTCTCCGCTTAATCACAAACTCATGTAGCTAAGCTTGGTTTTCAGCTGCATTATTAAATGTTTAACAGCACCCATAAGATGGAATTCATATAAATTCACATTTATATATATATATATATATATATATATATATATATATATATATATATATATATATATATATATATATTTTTTTTTTTTTTTTCTTTTTGCCAGAATTCACATTTTTATATTTGGTATAAATGAAAATTAATTTAAAATTTTATATCTTTAATTCAAAGAAATTGATTGTATTTAAGCTAAATTCTAATAAAAATGAAAATAAAATATAAATTTAACAAGGGGTACAAGCTACTAAAATTAATAAAATTCTAGTACAAGCTAGTAAGTTACATATTTTAATATTTAAATGAATCTTGTAGTTAATCCAAATATGAAAATTTATTTATAAATAATTTTTTAATGAAATTTACTTACAAATTAAATGAATTTTATATGTATTTATGCCAAACAATATTTTAAAGTTTAAGAAAAAGGATAAGAAGGTTTAAGAAAGAAAGAAAAGGAAATTAATTACATATGAAATCCAACCTTTTTAAAGGTATCATAGTTTTTAAAATGAATAATTCATATACAAGTTTCTGAATTTTAAAGGAAAATACATTTAACCTTTTTTTTTTTTTTTTCCTTACCTATTAAGTAAAGGTGTTTGCTATCCAACTCAAATTGTATTTTACGAATTTAATTTTGTTTAATAATTAAAACAATTTAACTTTACTTGAAAATTTTTAAATCTTTTTAAAAAACTTTTGGTTTATTAAAAAAATGTATTTTAATTTTTAAATTATTATATTATAAAACAATATAATTTATTTATACATTTTATTAAAGTTAATGTATGCATTAAAATACTAATTTTATAATTAAAAAAATAAAATATTAATTATTATAAAATTTAAAAAAAGAGTTATAATATTTTACTCTATAAAATAAAAACACAAAGTGAAATCAATGTTTAAGGGAAAATATTTTTAAAAAATCAATATAAATGCACAAAGAAAATAGAAAAAAATTATCTTTAAGGATATTTATACAAATTATACAAAATTAAAAGGACTAAAACTTAAATAACATATTTCTAAAAAAAAGCAATAAATAAATAATAATAATAATAATTAAAAAAAAAATCAGAGTTTCCGCCTCTTGAAATCCGCCATCCTTACTCTTTGCATTATCTATACGCGCCCTCTCTGTCTCTCTCTATTGAACTGAGATTCTAGGGTTTTACAGAGAAACAAACATGGCCTCTAATCCCTCTAATCTATGGGTACTATTGGGACTTGGTATTGCTGGGATTCTATTAATGACCAGAAAGTTGAAGAAAACGATTAAGGAAGATTTTGGTGCTTTTATCGAGAAAATTCAGCTTCTTCCTCCGCCGCAACCTGCTCCTCCAAAAGCTCCTCATCCTCTCACTGGCCTCACCTTTGCCGTGTCCGACGTGTAAGAAAAATGTGAACTTTATTGATTTGTTTGACCATGCGTTTACTGCCAAATTTAAAATTTTGCTTTTTGAATCCTTAAAAGCATGAAATAGCTGAATTGAGCTAAGTTTGATATTTGTTAAATTTATAAACCATATTACTACTTCTTTTATAAGAATTATAAGATTTTTTTCAATATTTTGTGAAAAAAATGGAAACTTTACTTATCAACAAACACATTTGTTGCAAGGATGGAGTTGGAGTTGTAGTTGAGGTTGAGTTAGAATCGAGTATTAGTGAAAAAAGGGAGTTTTTTTTAATTTGTTTATGTGTGCTATGTCTTTATGATCTTCCTTGTCCCCTCTAAAGTGGTTGTGTTGTGATTCAGATTTGATATTGAAGGATATGTGACTGGATTTGGTCATCCAGATTGGGCGAAGACACATGAGGTAGCTTCTAGGACATCTTCTGTTGTTTCAGCACTTGTTGAAGGAGGTGCTACTTGCATTGGGAAAACTGTTGTGGATGAATTGGCTTATAGGTATGTGTTCGTTTCCATTTCTGAACACTGTTTGTGAATTGTGAATATATGTCGGAATAATTAGCTTTACTAATACCAAATATGAGTTCATTTTTGCATTTTCTTTTATTTACTGTATGTCAGTTCTTCTGGAAATGTTTTGTTTTCAGTATTAATGGAGAAAATAAGCATTATGGTACACCTACCAATCCTGCAGCACCATCACGTGTACCAGGTGGTTCCTCCAGTGGAGCTGCTGTTGCTGTAGCTGCTAATCTAGTTGACTTCTCTTTAGGTGAGCTTCATATTTGATGTTTGACAGCTTAAACAATGAGTTCTTATAACATAACTTGTTTTTCTTGTTCTGTTGTTTTATTTACACACCTATAAATTCATTAAACCTGCTGCCAAACCTTCTTTTAGTTGCTTGTATTTACCTTTGACAGCTTAACAAAATGTGTCTTGTGTATTATTTTTCTTGTTCCATTGTTTTGTTTACAGACCTATAAATTCATTAAACCTGGTTATCCAAATTCCAAATCTTTTTTTCAGATTCATGTGGTTCTTTGTACCCTAAAAGTAATTGTCATTTCCCATTCTTCATGGGTTATAATTTCTAATTGTTGTTAAAAAAAACCTTATTCTCAACTTTGGCTTTCTGTTCTTCACTTGCCAAACAGTCATGCGAATGCATATATCCTTGGCAGATTTGTTCTAGCAACTCAAGCTTTAAGTTGGTTGTGCTGCTTTTTTTTTTTTTTTTTTAAATATACATTTTAGTGTGGGTCAAAGACTTGCGTAGTTTTGCTTCTTCGCATTCCAGTAAGTATGAGTTGTTAGATGCTAAGCATAAGCCAACGTATAACTTTTGGCTGAACTTCAAGCTGCCTGATCCAATCTGGCACTTTTATACTTTTTTACTGATAGAAAACAAAACATGAAAGTATAAGCATCACCATATTTTTACTGATCAACTTGATGAAGTTATCTATTCTTTAATAAAGACATAGTTTGACATCGAAATACTTTTTTTTTTCGAAATACTTTTTTTTTTCACAGTAAATCCTGCAGTTGGAAATGCAATAAAAATAAACAATTGTGTTTTTTTATTTTTTATTTTATCTACCTGAACCTAAAACTGTTCAATAAATGCGTTTCATACAAACATTTTATGGCAGGTGTTGACACTGTTGGCGGCGTGAGAGTACCTGCTGGATATTGTGGCATTATAGGATTCCGACCCTCATATGGCATTATTCCTCACTTAGGAGTTTTACCTGTTTCGGCAAGTCTGGACACTATTGGTATGTATAGATAATATTTTGTACTGTATCCTAATGTGCAACCATATGAATGCCCAATTGAAAGTTAGGAATCATGTTTCATTGTTCTTTTTTAGATTTTGGTTGAGGTTAAGGCCTTAAGGGATATATAACAGTATCAAATATTCTTAAATTTTATCTCTTTGAAGAAGAAAAGTAAATTGCTTTTTATGCTTTATTATCTTATTATGCATTGGTGAAAATACAATACACTGATATAGATCTATGTTAAGCACTGTTTTTGGTTTTAGTGTCTTTTGGGAAAAGGCAGTTCAAGTAACCTAAATATTTAGGAGCTCTACATGGACATATTACAAACTTTATAAGCTAAAATCACATTTTCAAGTTCACTCATTAATTAAATGATTTTTTATTGAATTTGTTCACATATGTGTGCATATATATAATTTATGATTGTTGACTGATGTGTAAATAAAAAGATCAATATATTATTTTGTAAGTCTAATTAATATTACATAATAAGAGTGTGTGTATTTGGTATGGTTTGAGTTTTTGGGACGGTATGTTTCGGTTTGGGGATAACTCAAGAACTGGCGCTGTGCCAAACTTCTAAATTGGTTTGGTACGGTATGGATATTTAGAAAAAGAAATGGATTTTTTGGTGTCTATGATTTTTGGTTTGGTGATTCCGGTCAGGTCGAGATCTCTGATCTCCATGCTCATCCCTAGCACGTGTGGTGGTTATGGGCACCAGCGACCACAAATGAGTTGGTTCAGACTGAACATAAAAGCTAGTGATATGTTGGTTGATACAAACAAACTTTTGTCCTAATGATTCTGTTTGTAACCTTGCAATCTTGGTTTGAAAGTTCCATTAGTTTGTAAAAATCCAATAATTGGTTCTATGTAATAGTGGTCAAAATTAAATCTAAGTTAAAATTTTAACCCTTGTGTGTATTTGCATAATCTGTTGACAGAAAGCAAAATTTTCCATTTATATACTTAATTTCTTCCATAAAATACAGAACATTCACCAGGACTTTTGTTTTACGTTATGAAGTCTGAGTTCAATATAGGTTTTGGAGTAAGAACATGCATTAATTTATAAGATAGGTTAACTAAATGGATCATCACCATGATTTTTGTATCAATTATTTGCAAATGAACCTTGTTGTTTCTCTTAGCATTTTTTTCTCCCTTTGTCTGTTTGTTACTTTGAAACTTGAGAATGGTTGCATTATCCTCATCTTGCCGTTCTCATTATTTTATAGTGATGACCCTCTGGAATAATTATTGCAGGATGGTTTGCTAAGGATCCAAATGTTTTGCGTCGTGTTGGACATTTGCTCTTGCAGCTGCCATTTGGAGTTCAACGAAATCCTAGGCAAATTATCATAGCTGATGATTTTTTTCAACTACTAAAGATTCCTGTAGACAGGGTTACTCAGGTGGTGATTAAATCCACTGAACAGCTTTTCGGAAGTATGTCTTGCTACTGTATGTTTTGGCTATTAAGTTTTGTTTTAATCATTATTTTCTTATTTTTGCTATATATAAGCTTATTTTTGAAATATGGAATTTGACTGAATTATATTCATGAAAATTTTCAGAACAAGTATTGAAGCACGAAATTCTAGAGGAGATTCTATTTTCTAAAGTTCCAAGCTTGAAACAGTTACCTGACAAGAAAAGAAATGGTGAAGTCCGACCTTCTACAGTCAGATTGCTTGCAAATATTATGCAGCTTTTGCAGAGGTGAGCTTTCTTATTTTAGGTCTGAATTCTGAATCCTTTATCGCTAGAAATTATGATTTGCAGAAGCTGATAGGTGACTATCTTGAGTTTAATTTTTGCTTTAATGGAATTGTGTTCTATTTACTGCATATATTTGTTATGGATGGGGGTGGGAATGCCAGTGTCTATGAATAGAACATTATTTGTCAGGATGACAGTGGGTCAAGTATGGGGGTGGGAATGCCAGGTCTTAGAATGAGAAAGGGCAGGGCAAGGAGCGATTCCTCATCTCCATCCTGCCCCTCCTAATAGGGAGAAAACTTTTGCCATTCCGTTCCTCTGGGGATCCCATTCTCCCTTTGATTTTATTTATTTATTATTTATTTTATTTTCTATTGTATTTTTTTAAATTTTAATCATATTGATATGTAAACAAAATATTAATATACTAATTTTTTTGAATATAATATTAAATTATTAATATTCTATTCACTAAAATACCAATGTGATGATGTAATTGTACAAAAAATCTACATATATATCGCTAATGTATATACCATTCCCCAATCCCATTGCCATCTCTAGCCAGGTTAATGCTTGCTGCACTTTTTAGGTATGGGGCGGGTTAGGGGGCCAAATTTGGGGCTGACAGGCCAGAATAGGTATTACCTACTGATTATTATTTAAGCTAAAGCAAAAACACATACATGCTTATGTATAAATATAATCTGAAAGAATTCTTGTAACAAATGCCATGGATGATAATCACTAATCTATTTAAATTTGATAGAGATGGAAACTAGAGAATAAAAATTAAATCAATGTAATCCTATAAGGACATAGACTCCTAAATAGTAAAACATAAAAATTACTACCTAATAAAAGCCACATATCAAATATATCTGGACACTCTTTTTTGCCTATTTCCAGCAAACCTAGAACTTACATTAGTATCCCTGTGGAGTCAAGAGAAAACATAGAACTGTTAAACATCTTTTGTTAGTTGTGTCATAGTTCGGTTGGTTTGAAGCTAAATAGAACTAAACTCGAACTTTCTACAATGTTTGCAATGTCAATGATAAAGAATGGGGTGAAGTAAAATTTGGAGTATAAGTGCCTCAGTGTTACCATTTTTATTATCTAGGGTCTGTTATACCCAAAAATGAGGGGGGCTAAGGGAATATTAAGGAGAATATTACAAACAAAACAGGAGTGGCTAAAGGGTAAAACCTTTGGACCAGCAGTGCGTTATAATGAATTGAAAAAAAATATATATGTTCATAGGATGAGTTACTTGAACAATAATAGATGGATGTGTAGAAACACAAGAATGGACTGGATGAGAAATGACTGCATACATTGGCGATGTCCCTGAAAGATAAAATTTAGATTGTTTGGCTATGTCCAATTAGACCTGGGTATGCAATAGTGTGGATAAGTGAGAGCTTGAGTGGTGTGAGAGAATTGGGAGAAGAGTAGACAAAAAATGATATTGATTGAATGGTATAAAACAATTTTACATATCAAAAAATAATTTAGGGCTTGACCCCAAATGGAGGTGGATGGACAAAAGTGATTCGTGCAGTGGATGACAACTAGTCTGAGATTGAAGCCTAGTGAGTTGAGTTGCTGCTTTCTATTCTCAAACTTTGTGCTTACTCTTGGCAGCTTGAAACTTCTACAGGTGCCTATTGCTTTTGTTTAATCTTCTCATGACTTGTAGATAAAATTTTGTTTGCCTAGCGTCATGCATGAGGTGATTAAGCATGTTAAAATCTGTTCATTGGTAACATTTGAAGTAGGATTACAGTAGAACCATAACCTTGGGTCAATTTCTACATTAGTTGTTTTTAGATCCAGGAATCGAGTCCACTTATTCTGGGTGATTAAAAGCTATTACAAGTTAAAATAGACAAATCAAATAAATTCTTTATACCCTCTCCTGTCTGGGACAAATAATTGCCAAGAGATAGTCTTGGAATTTTATTTCTAGGTGATGGCTTTATTGTGATGTATGATGTAGTGTTTTTATGTGCATCATACAAAAAAGTTTTGATTCTTGATTTTGTTACACACTTTATCTTGATGCTAATATTGGATAATGTGTTGTCTTGGATCTTTTGACAGATATGAATTCAGATATAATCATGAGGAATGGATTAATGTGGCGAAGCCTAATCTTGACCATACTATCTCTTCACAAATAAATGAAATCCTGGATATATCAGATACAGAGATGGTTATTTATAAATCCATTAGAAATGAAATGCGTGCAGCCATCAACTCACTTCTGAAGGTAATGTTTGTGGTTAGTTGTGGGCATTGTATTTATGACCCAATTTTGATTTATTAACAACATTTTAAAGTTTGTAACAAAAACTACATTAAAAATATGAAATGTGATTTTTTTTTTTTGTTGGAATAGAGAATTATGTCTTCACCTTATCTATTTGGAAACCATTGTTTGCTCTATTATATGTTGATCCAGCATGGAATGCAACTGCATGTCAAAAGTTTAGGTTCTCATCAAATTCTTGGCCCTTAATGCTGAATGTCTAAGTCAAGGGGAAAAGGGGAAAGACAAGAAATATTTGGAGGACAGGTGTGCAAAATGAAAATAACGTTAAGGATTTGCATTTTGCAAGAGATAATGTATTTTACTTGGTGAAACATCATCTTTTCGTCTTGGATAAAGAAAACATATAAAGTCAATGTAATTTGTATTCTAAAGAATTGACCTCTAAGACATACTTGCTATCTTCATTTTCTTTCTACAAATAAAGAACATTCATATTATGCAGTGCAATGGTTAGGTTGTACCATGGTGGTCTGGAGGTGATGGATGTAACTGTGGAAACAACCTCCATGTGAGCAAGGGAAAGGCTTTATATGCCTTATGCTCTTTATAGCCTCCAGTGTGGGAAGTCTGGTACATTGAGATTTGAGACACCCTATATTCCGTAGTGCATCCTACTCTAGTCATTTTGATGGGTTATCTGGAACTGGCATATAGATTATGCTTGTTAAAATACATGATTTATTTTTTAAAATTTTATGGAATTCAGGATGATGGAATTCTGGTGATCCCTACAACTGCTTATCTTCCTCCAAAACTTGGAGGAAAAGAAGTGCTATTGGAGGACTACCAGATTCGTTCGTTAAGTCTGTTGAGTATTGCTAGCCTATCAGGTTGTTGTCAGGTGAAGTGCCTCTCTTTCATGCTCTTAACTTTACACATAAAAGAATATTATTTTCTTAAATCTCAGATATTTGATGTTGATGCAAACCATGGGTCCAAGTTTCCTTCAGAAATTATAGAATTATGAACATGAATTTTATTTATATTTTCTTCACACTCCAGGTCACGATTCCGCTTGGACATTATGATAAGTGTCCTGTTTCAGTCTCCTTCATAGCCAGGCATGGGGGTGATCGCTTTTTACTGGATGCTGTACAGAACATGTATGCATCTCTACAAGAGCAAGCTGATATGCTTGTGAACTCCAAATCATCTCCTAACTCTGAGAGTCAGGAAAGATCTGCTGAGATGGCTAAAGAAAAGGTAGACTATCCATTTCTGATGTATTTATCAAATCTGCTGATGATTTCCATCCTTATGGAAGTGATGTTGATGAGGATTGGTTTTATGTATTGTGCACATCCTATCTGTATTTTGTGATGACTGATTGATTATAACCTTGAATTGCTTGAGTAGTTGAAATTAACAATACTAAAAGTGAGTATCAACAGTTTATTATGAGAGATACGTCAGCCATTTTGTTTAGTTGTAATGATAGATAACTACTTGTACTATTTTAACTTAATAGGTTTTATTTCTTTTCTTTTTTTGTAATTTCTTTATAAAAAATTTCTAATTTTGCAAGGACCTTCACTATGAAGTGTTTTATGTTTCCATTGAGTGCAAATGTAATTCAATTTGTAGCATGAAGCTTACATATATCAATGGCCACTAGATATCTGGTAACCTTATTTCAGGCAAATCACATTCGCTTTGACCTTTTTAATCTATTTGTGACAAGTCCACATTTTAGTTAACAGTTCAGATTGAAGAAGTAGTTTGAAAGTGAGATGCATTAAAGAATATACACTAACCTTACTTGAATGAAATAAGCTGGTGACACTGAGGACAGCGCTTATATGAACAATTAGTTTATTAGGTGAAATTAATTTCCTAGAGTTATGTTTTAGCTAATTTAGGAGGCCGTTGGATTTTCTTAGTTAAGAATAAGTTCATTTATCATATTGAGGGATTTATGCCTCTTTTTTTGTTTTATGCAAATAATCAAATTGGTTTTATGATCTTATAATGATCAATTATAAATTGCACGTCCTGTGGTGCTAGCTTTCAAATTTGGGATAAACCAGAATGATCTGTAGCTCAGTAAATTTATTTTATTTTTCTAATTCTATGGTTTAGGGCAACCAAGCATTTAAAGATAAACAATGGCAGAAAGCTATTGGCTATTATACTGAAGCTATCAGACTCAATAACAAGAATGCAACATATTACAGTAACAGAGCTGCAGCATATCTTGAACTGGCAAGGTATACTTATATTTGCAAAAACTAGCTCATCAGTTGATAAATGTAATAAATGATTGACGAATTGCCTTTTGAACTTCCAGCTACCTTCAAGCTGAGGCTGATTGTACCACAGCTATCAACCTTGATAAGAAGGTGATTTCTTGGAAAAGTCCATTTGATTATGCAATTGCTTGATGCTGCTTTGGGGATCTTGATGTGCTATTTTCTATTTAACAGTGATGTTACTTGATAATAAATAATGATTTTTGCTTTTTATTTATCATTTTTGAAGTTTTCCTTGATCGTCGTAATTCTTAATTTTTATCATCAGTTATCATTGAATCAAATAACGGCCATAACATAACATAATGGTTGGCTGGTACTTTAATGGCTTTTGACCTTCTCATTACTGTTACCTCCTTCATTAATGACCGCTATATTACACAAAGGCCTTCCTCTAACCTTGAAAAAAAAACTCTGCTATTGTTTGTGCATGTGTTGTGCTTCTTTCTTGATGATTTATCTTAAAACATTCAGATCTCTTATGCTTTCATTGATCCAACTTGATCATACTTGACAAGGTGAAACTTTAGCCTACAATTGTCAAGGTTCTCGGACTAGATTAGTTGATAAAGGGTGTTCTCGTCCTCTTCTATTTTTGAAAAGTATTGCTTGACAACCTAGTATGTCTCATAGTGCCATCAATCAATATTTGACCATTTCAGTTGTTTCTCATGAAAATTTGAAATTACTGCCCCACATCAGGAAAATTGTAATGGCTACCCAACATTCTCTTTTGTATCAGCAGATATGTTACATATTGGCTGATATTTAACACCATGCTTAATTAAGTCATATGTATATGCAGCTTCTGTTGCATCTTAAGGAAGCTGTTTTTCTGTTTTGAACCCATGGAACCCTGCTAAAAATGGAATTATATTACTTTCGTACAATGGATTACCTTTTAAACTGGATTATTGTAGCATTTTTAATTTTGGATTTTCTCATTTGTTGCATTTATTCAATTTCAATCTTATTCTTTCAAATTATGCATTTGATGAAATTTCCTTATCATGGAAGAAAAAAATTACACTGATGGCCATAACAAATAGCAGTGTTTGCAGTGGCTCATTATCTTGATTTCTGAAAATGAAGATCTAGTTGTTGGATATGCCTTACTTTGCAAGAAAATGAATCATGAAATATAATCTTTTTTTTGTTATAAGATTTCTTGTCAATATTGAAGTGTTCATATTTCTAGCATTGGCAAAATGTTTGATGAACTGGATGTGCTTCACCAAGTCCATCTGTAAACCTATTATTAGTTTTATTCTCATCAAATTGGAGTTAAAGAACTTTTCATCCAAGAGAAATCTATTCTTCTGGTTCTTTTTGTAGTTTATCTCTTGGAATTACATATCAAATTTGAAATTTTCTTTAGTCAGGCCTGAAAGTGAACTTTGGTGCAACTATACCTTTTTCTCCTTAGTGCTTGGAAGGTCACAGGTTTAGTCATGGAAATAGCCTCAAGGATAACTTATATACAAAAATAGAAGAGTTTCTTAGAACCATTGTTGTCAGACCTGGCCCGAACCGGCCAGTCGAACTGGGAAAACCGGGGACCGGAGGCCGGACCGGTCTAGAGTAGAGCTAAAACCAGGGGAAAAACCTGGTGAACCGGCCCAAATTAAAAAAAAAAAAAGTAATTTTTTTTTTCTTTTTGCTACCAAAGTTTAAAAAAAAAACTTGCCATTGAAGAAAAAAATTGCAAACCCAAGCTAGCACAAGCCAATCCATTTTGGCTCAGCAATCGTGTGTACTGGTCGCGTGCTCATACGTTGAAAGTGTGATTGAACCTTAGATTTGAGTCTCAAAATAGTCACTTAGTGAGTTAATTTACCATAATTTCTTCTAAGTAATGGTTTCAAATTCATATTTCTTCTAAATTATGTTCGTTAACTGCTCAGGTAACGTTTGTTAATTTTAATTATATGTATATTATATTTATATTTAACATATAAATATATAATATATAATATTATTTAAAATTCTAGTTCGACTTCAGTTGAACTTTTGACCCGTGACCCTCTGTTTTCACCAGTTCTAAGACTGGGCCGGGTTTGAAAATATTGCTTCTAACCCTTGCCGGGCAGGGAGCATTGTGCATTGGGATACCATTTTTTAGTAGAATTGTTGTTTTCTGGAAGGATTTCTATCATACTTAGTTTTCTCCATAGATGGGTGGTGGGTTACATAATAATTTGGGAGAATATAAGAATCAAATGCAAGGCCAGTTGATCAAGTATTTATTTCATGATAACCTAAGTTACTGGATGGCCAGCTATATGATTTGGATTATTTGGTTTTTACCTGTGAAATAAATGAGCATGCCTTGGGTTTTCAATGTGAATTCAGTTCAGGACTTCTCTCTTACAACCATATCTTTTTTTTTTTTTTTTTCTTGGGATGTGTTTTAGGGAAGATTGCAGAGCTGCTAAATATTCTGTCATGTGAATTTAGATTGTAGAACTATTGTTATTTCCTAACCATTTAGCAAGTTACTTTTCTCTGTAGTATTGGGTGTTTTTCAGTGTGTGGATTCAAATACAGCCCATACTGTATAGATTCCATCAGTAGAACTACTGGTGCATGTACTGTAAATGATATGATATTTTAGCTCATGAGAACTCTTACATCTACAAAATCTATAATGGCATATGGTTTTGTTTTTGAACACATTACTGAAAATGTTATTGTATTTCTTGTGTTTTTTGTCCTAGGATGCTGTAAGGTCAATTTTGAAAATTGTATTCAAACTCCTGTAACATCATTTCTTGCTTTTCACCTTGTTCCAGAATGTAAAGGCATATCTACGAAGGGGTACAGCTAGAGAGATGCTTGGTTATTATAAGGAGGCAATTGATGGTGAGATATTACCTCCTATTTATATGCATTTTTTGCCTGTTAAATAAATTTTCTTTGTTTAATATTTTGTTATCAATGTTGGCTGTTCTGGGCTTTGCTAAAATGGATTGGTGGAGAGTACTTGATTGCAGGTTAACTGGAAAATCAGGATACTTCAAATAGAAAATAATTACCCATTTCTCACTGCAAATTGTTTTTTTTTCCTTAAATTGGAGTTTCAATTTTATAAATGAATGTGGAGAAAAATTTTCTGAATACTTTTTGAGTTCATCTGTTATTATATAGATATAGATTTGATAAATCAAATTTATTAATTAGGACTTCCAACTTTCAACTAATTAAAACTTCCAACAGAGCAGAATAAATTTCATTTATAAGTGATGGGGATAGGAATCTTCTTTTTCTCTTTTTTGTCCTGGGCAGGGGGGCAGAATGAGGGGATCTTATATCAGTGGGAAAAGGGATTGCATAGGCTATTGAAAATTCATCCAAGGGTGGCAGGGCCAGAGTTCATTCAGTAACCGGTCAAATTTAATAACAATTGACCTACATCCAATAAATACTTTGTTTAAATGATGTTTTATATGTGCACACACCATCATCAACAAACTTCAATTGGTATTTTCGTTTATCCTCGAATGTTTTATTCTTAAATATGTTTACTGAGGAAAGCGCTTTTGCTTTAGAAGCATATATACTTCATGTAAAAGTTGCCAAAAGTATCATTAACCTCTATATTTGAAATGATTGCTTGTATGCTCTGTAGTGCCATGATTCATGAGAAACATTCTGTAGTAATAAGAATTGGAGGGGTTAAGCACATCCAAGATTCCAAAAAGATACTCTACCAAGTTTGAATTTCTTATTATTTCTGACCTATATAACTAAAACAAATCATGTACCAGGCCTTTCTTGGTGAAATATCTCTATTGTCCTACAAATTAGTAAATCAGAGGAAATACTTGTTTTTACAGAATAACAAAAGGCGTGTGTGTGTGTGTGTGTGTGTATTAATAAAGTATGTTGTTCCATATAGAGAAAGTGATCTAGGTCTGGCATAAATGATATATCATAGCAAGCAAGATATTTGAGAGGGAGAGAGCAGTGGGGATCTTCTATGAAAACTAAGCCTTTGTTTTGGGGACAGTGTTAGGGTGGAGCAAGAGGAGGGAAAATAGGGTAAAATTTTTAACCTAAGCCCACTAAGCACTATCTCCCAATTTTGGGGAAGATAGAAAAGAACATCAGCGGCAGTTAAACAGCAAATTAAATGTTAACCCCCATTCACATGTATTATAGGGTTTTTTTTTTTTTTTTTTTAGCTGGTTTGGGTTTGTGCAGAGCTTTTCAAAGTAATTCACTTCAGTACTTGATGGCAATGAATTTATCTTGTATAACCTAAAAGAAGAATGACTGCAAATTACTAAAAAAAACATAGAAGATACAAACTTATTCTGTAACTGCTAAAATTTTATTACATTGAAGTATATTTATTTTAAAATAATTATATGTTCAATATTTATTATATGATGCATGAAATTTTCAATTTTAAGGAATATGATGTAATTGCTGCTCTGTAAGTATATGCAGATGGATGTGATAAATAAAATGCATTTTAGTTTCTAAAAGAATCAAGGTTAGCATTTTTAATTTCAATTTTCAAAATTCTCTCTTCAAAATCTTTTGGTTTCTATTTCTCCCCGTTTCTTTCCCTTTTTGCACACAATCCAAGCAAAAAGAGACTTAAAGCTTTCCCTTCCCTTTCTCTTCTTCACTTTTCCCCCCTTACAAAGTTTAAATTTCAGTCATATCTAATCTCATCTTTTGGAGTCATAGGAGCAATGACGCTTGTTTTGCTGCAGATTTTAAATATGCCCTGATCCTTGAGCCAACTAATAAAAGAGCAGCTGTTTCTGAGGAAAGATTACGAAAGGTGTTTCAGTAGGTGATTGTAGTGAAAGTGTCGGTCTAAAATGGGAAACAATGCAAACTATAATTTTTTTGCCAGAGCCTCATCAACTTCTCTGCAGCGGACCAGCCACTTAAGCAATTGATGATTACTACGCAATTATCGCACACGAGAATTCCTTGAAGAGGCGTTGCATGTAGACAGGAGAGCAATCTTTCTTTATGAAAAGTATAAAGGTCTGAAGAGTAATTATTCAGTTTAGCATAACTGAATAATTATTACCATTATTTCGATCTGCAAGTATGGTTCAATTTTGTTTATTTAATATTTTACATCAGGGTTGTAATATTAGTTTTGAGTTGGTATTATGCTTGTGAGTTACAATCTTTTGTTGATTACATAGGCTATTATTCATACTTATCATTTAGGGGGTTCTTATATTACTTTGTCAGATTGCTGACAGTTAAACGAGGGAGGAAAGGACTTTTGGCAACCTTCTTATCATGGTGTTTAGTTGCTTCGTTTATCTTGGATGATGTTTTAGCTTGTCAGCAGTTTGTGGTCAGAATCGTACTGTGAATAAGAGTACAATTTTGAGATGAGTTCCCTAAGGATTATTAGATTGGTGTCATTGTAGCAGCTGTGAGAAATTGATTCTAATTTGATTAGGGTTAGACGACTGAACATGAGAAAATGGATACTTCAACATTATCTTCTTGTGAATTTAACTGCACATGGAAAGTGACTTGGGAAGATAACCTTCTCAAGTCCTAAGGGTTGGTGGTCTTTTATAATGTATAGGTGATAAAAATTGTGTTAAAAGAAAGAGGGATGGTTTGAATTTGATGTTTGTATTATGTTGAAATGCACTGTATAACACCTTTTTTAAAAAGTTAATTCAATGATTTCTGAGTTTACTGAAATGACTGAGCATTTGGATATAGAATCATATTATTTTTTTATGATTTTATTTCAAATGTTTTAATAGCAATTCCAGTGGATTTAGATTCTCTCAAAAAAAGTTACTTCAAATAACCAAGTTGATTAAAATTTTTAATCCTCTGGTATTGGTGACTGTTGAATTTGAAATGAATTAAGTGATTTGAAAATTCAAAATTTAAGGGGGGCGTTTGGTTTTATTGTAGTTTTTTTTTTTAATTTAAAAAAATAAACATTAGAAAATATTTTTAAAAAAATTATTATTTTTTATTTTTTTTTATGTTTATTCAAAATTATTTTGAATAAACAAATAAAAAATTCTAATTTTTAAAATTTTATTTTTATTTTTAAAAAATAAAAAACAGAAAATAAAAAATTATACGAACTTTTTTTAAGATATTGGTATTGATAATAATTAGTTACTTAGTTTAATAATATATCCTAACCATCCATTTACATCCAACAGTTATGAATTGAATAAGCATAATCCATTATGTTTTAACTCACGACAGGATCCAAATCCTGTCGTTTTACTAATTTATCCTATTTTCTACAAAATGAAAACAAGCCACTCAACCTGCCAAAAAAAAAAAAGCCACTCAACTGACTAAAGGCTGTGGCTGAATAAGCATATTCATCTCTACAAATACAACGAACTAGTTCTAAATCAAACTAATTGGAGTCTGTTACCTGAATATTTATTATATTTCATTCGATGTTCGATTTTGCATTATTTCTTTAGAAAGGATATATGCACAATCAGATCTTTTCTTTATCACAAAAGAAAGAAGAGCATACACTATCTTTACACCAAAATTTGATCTCTCTTGAAAATGGACCAAACAAATTGTCAAATCAGAATAAAAGATACTCAATCCAATTCAAAAAGCTTATCCAGTTGTTCATCTGTCCACTGTGGGACTGGAACTCTAGAAGTTGGTGGCTGTCTCCCCTTAGTTCCATCAACATTCCCAATTTCTTCGCTGTTAAAGACATTAACTGAGCCTGCTGCAGCACTTCCATATTGGGCACCTTCCAACATATTGCCTCTGCCTGCCTGACTTGAACGGTTTAGTTGATCACATACCACTATATCAATATTATCTCTGTCTGTTCCATCAACTACTTCTATTGCTTCATTAGACGCATTTTGATTTGCCAATAGGAGTTCCCTCCTGGCAAAATCATTTTGGTTTTTTTCATTGCTTCCAATACCATGGGTCCTGTTTCTTTCCATCCGTTCATCATCATGTGAACTCCCTCTTCTATTAGCATTTTGTCTGAGACTATTCATGATTCCTTCAGTCCTTCCTTGTGACAAAGACAATGGCTTCTCTGGCATCTGTATTCTTTCACTGTATTCTGAAATCATGAAGAGCATTTCAGTTAAATTTTGTAATTCTACATGAAAAAATGCAACACCAATTTGTTATAATTATCTCAACATTGTACTAAAAGCAGCACATGATCCAACAATTGTTCTCTCCATACTGCAAGAGGGACAGAAACTTTTTCGAGGGAACAAAAAAGGATGAGAATTCTTCTACCAGAAGCTGGAGCAACATGTTTAACTGTTGGTGCAGGGCAAATTTGCGTCAGTGAAAATCTGCCTTCCTTGGAGATGACCTGCAAAATGTTATCACGATATAGTAAGTGCGGGAATCTGTATTATGTGCATATGCTGCTAGATCGTCTGTGTTTGCGTCATTATCAATTCTCATTCAGTTACATGTCATAAGCTCCATAGCAGTCATAGTTGTCAAACTTACTAGATACTATTTCTGAGTGTATTTGAACTACCTGTAATAGCCAAAAGTGGATATAACTTAGTTGTCCTATATTAGTTATTATTAGTCTCAAGCATCTAGCCATGAAACAGAAATATAAAATCAAAGCAACACATGCATTTAGACCAAGCTATTATTGTATTAAGAAGGCCTTTTATACAAAAAACAAGCAGATATAACTGAAAAATCTAAGTACAGTTTCACATCAGCTGAATACATAATTCATACACTGAGAAGTCCCCAGGCATTAGTAAATAATCATGATAGTGTGTACGTAGTTTCCAGTAATTAACACTCTTGCATGCAACCAATCCAAGATTGTTCTGTTCACATGTTCATTCATAACATAATATATTTTGAAGTTATTTTTGTTGTCATACTGTTAATTACGGTGTAATCGCAGAAACTCTTTAAACTTTTTCAGTAACATGTCTAAATGTGCCCGAAGCACCACTGTAATGGTTTGTATTTGGGATTTCAGTAAACTACTAACAGACAATTTGTCATCAAAGATGTTGAACTAAGCCTTCAGTCTGGGAAAAAAGAAAAAAGTAGAGGTCATGTTCACAGGTAAAACAACTGAAATGCTAAAAGGCAAGATACATCACATCAACCTAAAGGTGCAAAAGGAACTATTCTAGCCTTCATGAAGTCATCACATGATGTTAACAATCAGATGCATTACTGCAGTGCTATCCATCAGCAACTGTAGGTTTTATATGTATCTATATATCTAGCATAGTAAATGCTAAAAAAATGTGAAGATCATCAAGCACTATGTCTTCAATCTTGAATATGTTAAAGCTGGAAGAAGGTGAAAAAAAAAAAAAAGAGGGAGAAGAATATGGGTGTAACTATATAACATTAATAACTCAGAATGTTGTGTGTGATATTTTCTTTGCTCATAAGTTGGCTAATTACAAACACCAGGTAGAAGATGTACCTTGACCATATTGCCAAGTGTTATATTGAGGTAGTGTACAGAGCGTGAAGGCGAAAAAACTGCTACCTGAAAAAATATCATTCTTCAGTCAATCTTAAAGCAACAACACGGTAATGCAATCCAATGTGAGACTTTAAAGTTTCACAAATCTCAAAAACAGGTATGTCACTATTTGGGAAAACATGGTAATATTCTTAGCATAAATTACAAAATGTGATACCAACACAATCTAGGCACATATATGACAAATAATTTCCCCAGAAAAAGCATTGCCTCAAACCTTTTGTATTATTATCACCGTTCCAATATATATATCCTTCCCAAACCCTCCCTCAGTGAGAGCTCTGCGATGAATGGTAGCATCAATTGTACCTGTTGGATCCTAAATTAGAACATAAACCATATCAGTTTCACTGAATATCTGCATTTACACCTAAAGGAAAACAAAAAGTTTTTATTTGCATTCAGTGTTAAATTCTAGCAAATCTACCTTTAGAGTTACCATCATATCTTAAATTCTAGTAAATCTACCTTTAGAGTTACCATCATATCACCAAGGCCATTTGGAGTGCAAGATTTAACAATGGCAACAACCTAGCAAAATTGAATATAGAATATATATTAATTAGAAAACCCATTATGCAAAACGAAATTTTCGATCATGTGATGCTAAAATATACTAAATTCACTTAATTAAAGCCTAATACTTCGAATTTAAAACAATGTAATTCATAACTAATCATACCTGAGCCACCTTGTCCATGTTACTCCTGCTCTTTATCGCACTCAAAGGAGTCCCAATTGCACCATCGCCATATGTCAAGCCTGTTTTGAACCCAAAAAAGCAAAGAAATTAATTACCATTAACACACATTAACCAAAACTCGACAACCCATAAGGTGAAAGAAAGAGAGAACATCAAGAACCTTGGCTACGAATAAAATCCACAGCGCAGAGCCAAGGATCGTGGGTGAAGTCATCATCGTCTTTAGCAACACCATCTTCTACAACCCTCCTAATGTACTCCTGAGTAGGAATTGGGTCGCCGGAAAAATTTTCATCATTTTGATTGCTGCGACGGCGGAGCATGGCGGTTTGAACGGTTCCTGCGGGGCCAGGGATGAGGCGAGGAGAAGCACTGGGTGGAGGATGAAATTGGAAGAGAAGATTTTGGGGGTTTTGGGAGGGTAGGGTTTGGGAGGATTGAGAGAGAGAGCAGCGCTGGAGAAATGGTTGTGAGGCGGCGGCAGAGGAGGTTGTCTGGTGGTTTTGGCGTTTGAAAGGGCGGAGAGAAGAGAGGTCAGAATCGTCAAGGTCTAGAGCTTCTTCCCAAGGTTCGGCCATTTCTTGGGGATTTGCAAAGCACTGTTTGTGTGTGTCAGAGAAGGATTTCAGAAAGCGCGGGAACGATGAGGTCCTCTTTAAGATTTTATTTTGTTCAATTTGGTGCATGTGAATTTATTTGTTGTCAATTAAATCCTTTTTTTTAACAAAATAATGCACAAAATGATTAAAATATAATATAATATAATATATTTATTTATTTATTTTCTACTATTTGAATAAAAATTTTCATTAATTTATAAAAATTATTAGTAGGAGAACAAAAAACCAATGAAAGGTTAATCTTTCTAAACTTTTAATTGATCCCCAAAATTAAATTTTTATAAATAATTTCAAATGTTAAAATTATTTAATTAATTCTCATCTTATAAATATGAAAGATTAATAAAATTTGATTTAATTAAAAATGTACTTTTATGAAAAAATATAATTTATTTAGAAAAATTATAATATTTAATCTTTTCCTGTACTTTCTAATAATTTTAAATATTAAAAAGTTTGGTGCATTCAATATTACATTTAACGGAATAATGTCTTTTTTGAGAGTTTTTTTACATGAGAAATAAAAGATAATCTTTAATCCAAAGAATAGGAAAAGAAATGAAATAAAATGATTAATAAATATTTTTTGTTTGGAAGTTTAAGGTATAGGAAAAAATATTAATTATTAAGGGTAAAATAGTATTGCTAAAAAGTTATTTTTAGTAATAAGTAAGAAATATCTCTTATTTCCTCAATTTTGAAGAGAAAATAAATACATATTGTCACTAGGGATGGCAATTTAGCCCGCCCCGTCGGGTACCCGCTCCGCCCCGCCTCTAATGGGGCGGATATTACCCGCCCCATTTAATAAATGGGGCGGGGCGGGTTTTAAATTTAAAACCCGAATCGGGTTCGGGCGGGGCGGGTAATGCTAAAACCCGCCCCGAACCCGCCCCGATTATATATAATATATATATTTTATTTTTCAAATATTATATATATATATATATATATTTAATATATCATTTTTAATTTATAACTTATTTTTTTTATGTAAAAGATAAATTATATTATATAGACATGTAGAAAATATATATAAATGAATATATATATATATAAAAAATTATTATTAAATAATTTTTTTTAAAGAAAAAATAAATAAATAAAACGGGTAAACCCGCGGATACCCGCCCCGCCCCGTAGCGGGGCGGGTATAAATAAATGT
>CATKHJ010138293.1:0-27936 GCA_949750685.1 Vernicia montana | reverse complement strand
TTGATGATAGTGTGATCCTGTGGACTGATTCCCATCCATATGTGTGATTATATGACTAAATGTTTATATGACATTGCATTAGCATTTTCAGCATTCGAATGGCACGTTATATTGATAACTATATAATTCATTGAGTTGAACGCTCATTCCTGTTCACCAATTTTTCCCATGTTGCAGGTTGAGCTTGAGAAGTAATTTTTAGTCGAGTATTCCTGCCTTCCATCCTTCGGCAGAGGAATATATTTATTTATTCAGATATGTAATTAATTTTATATTGAGTTGTATTATTAAACTCTAGCACTCCGCATTGTTATTTGTTAAAGGTCAAGTTTGAGGTAACCAGAGGTTCCTCATTATAGACGTTATAATATTTCTGTTGAGCAGGAACCTGATGATGAGATTATTATTAATAATGATATTGAGATAAATGCCCTGAGTGGCATTGATGTGAATTAATGAGAAAGTTGATGTTATTGAGTTGATAGCCCTGAGTGGCTTTGATGTAATGTTTTACCAGGTTCTGCTTAACAGGTGGGCCCATAGCCCTTGGTTTGTGACAGTTACAGCTGTCACTTTGCAATTTTGTCGTTTATTGAGCAATCAGGCTTACTACGGGTTCCGGAAGCCTTAAGCTTTCCCGTTCCCTAGTGCCGGTCACGTGCTTTCGGGTTCGGGGCGTGACAGTAAACCTCACATTTGAATTTTTGTTATTTGAGCTTCTTAATGTCCATAATATTTTATGTAATATTAAGAAGTTAAAATAACCTAAAAATAAGAATTATTGTAATGTGATATATAACACATATTCAGATAATGCAATCAAACAGTAAATTTTCTAGTATCTATGACTTTAAGTTATACTCGATGGGTGAATATTTGGAATGATCATTCTAATAGGATTTTGTCTATTTTGCAAAGTGACAAAGTATATGTGAGTTGGCCAATGAGAGTTCCTATGCATATGGAAGTTAATGACAATTGAGTGTTCTTGTATTTTTCTGGGTATTCTCCTTCTTTTGTAGCTAAAAAAAACAATCTTATTAATTAATTATTTAACAATCTTACTTAATAAAATAGATATTAGAAATCAATGAAAGTCTATTAGAATCTATAAATGTCTATCAATGTCTATAAAAGTTTTTAAAAATTATTCATAATTTTATAAACTCCGCATAAGTCATTAAAAATTTATGAACTCTACAAAAGTCATTCACTTAAAAAAAAATCTATAAAAATTTTAATTGAATACACCCTCATAAGCTTCTTCTTGATCTTGATTTCTTGGTTTCTTGTCTTGATTCTGTTTTTTTCTTTTTTCAATTTCATTTTATATTTCTATCAGCTACTGGTCTAACGTAAGCGATGACGTTTTACTGACAATTTTCTATTTTTTTTAATGATTTAAGCGGCTGCTCTCGCGGCACGCTGCGTTTGTCTTTTTATTTTTCAAGTCTGATCAGGGAGAATTTGAAAATTTATTATAATAAAATATTATAATTGGATAAGAGAAAATTTGGATTTTTGTTTTTGTTTATGAGGCAGAAATTTTAATTGGATTTTAAGCAAATATGAATAATAAAATTATCTTTATATATATATACATAAGTAAGGTGGTATCACCTGTACTATTAAGTCCATCTCTCTTATCCGGTCAAAGGCAGATTATCTGCGTTGGGACTAAAAGATTTGTAAATAATAAACAATTCTCGTTTACGGTTTGGTCTTGAGAATCGAATTAAGTTAAAATCAAACTTTTTTTTTCTCTAGAAAATCAAACTTTTTTACCAATTAAATTGGAGTTATGAATAATAAAATTGTTAAACTAAATCAATACAAATAAAGTAATTTTTTACCATTGAACTATAATAATTCAATAATTGTATGTATATATTCTGTAGTGTAAAAAATTAAGAATTCAAATTTTAATAATTTTCTTCTTTTTCAGGTATTTAGGAGGCTTATTTCCTTTAAAAAACAAATTAGAAGGCTTATTAACCTAAAATACCATGAATTTTTAGACTTTTTATAATTTTACCTCATCTTTTAAAAATACAAAATTGTTCATAATTGTACTTCTTAATCAAAATTGCTACTTTGAGTTTTTTTTCTCTCCTAGTAGCATCTGAAATGAATTA
The DNA here is from genome assembly GCA_949750685.1 of Vernicia montana. Classification (NCBI taxonomy): domain Eukaryota; kingdom Viridiplantae; phylum Streptophyta; class Magnoliopsida; order Malpighiales; family Euphorbiaceae; genus Vernicia; species Vernicia montana. The sequence continues at coordinate 25,801 of CATKHJ010138293.1, read as the reverse complement.
AAATAACAAATTACTATTTAATCTCTCAAATTTAGACTAATTAACAATTTTATCTCACCTTTTTGATAAACTAATTAAATAATTTTTGACGTTTGGTTTTATTAATAAAATAGTTTTTTATTGTCAATCAAAGAAATTTTTAGCAGTCAACGGCATATTTAATAGTAAAAGTACAAAAAAGTCCTTAATTATAAGAAAAAAATTCAAATTAATTGGTATTTTTTTCAATTTGTTTAATTAGATCCAAAATTAATTTTGTTATATAATTAAGATAATTTTTTTTTAGTTTTTAGTTCCATGGAACTTAATTTTTCTTTTAAAAAATATTTTTCATATTCTAATAATATAAAATTATATTTTAAGTAAAACAATTATATATGTAGTTCAAAATAGTTAAAATTAAAAGTTATATATTTTTTGATAGTGTAGAATCTTTTTTGTTGTTTATAATAAAAATATTTTTTTATTATTTAAAATATATAGTATAATTTTTTTATTATTTAGAAAAAATTAGGTGAAAAAATTCAAAAAATAATATTTAATTTGAGTTTTTATTCAAAAATAAAGAAATTAAATAAAAAAGAAGATATTATATTTTATTAGGTTTTATAACAACATAATATATATAAGGGTATTTTAGTTTTTTACCATTCATTTAACTAAAAATTTTAGTTATTTTATACGAAATGATTATTTTGTTAACATAAATAAATATAAGGAGTCATTTAATTTATTTTTCAAAAATGGATGAACTTATCGTTTATGTTAAATCTTAGAAACTAAATAATAATTTATCAAAGTTAAGTATTAGGGAGTGGATTCAAATTTAATTTATATTTTAATCTATGTCGAATGTCATTATAAGAGAAAAAAAATTTTAATAAGCAAATTTGATTGAGGGTATAATTGTAAATAATTTTAAAATTTTGGAATATAATAATTTATTTTCAAAAAAAATAAGGTAAAATTATAAAAAGTTAAAAGGTTTGGGGTATTTAAGCCAATAGGACTATTTAGATGTAAAAAAAATATATATTTTTTAATGCTATTTCTATTTGGACATACAGTCAGCATGATAAGATATTTCTTTAAATTGAACAGTATTTATCAATTCATTATTTTTTTTCAACATTGAATAAGAGGGTTGAATGTTAATTTTTTACCGAGATGAAATATATACATACTATTAAATTAGAAAAAATCTTAGTATAATTATTTTTTATACACTAAATTAATCACTAATTGATATTTTAAAATTTTATAATGGATAAATAAATTAACCATTTTTAGTATTTTTTTTAATGAAAATGAGAGTTTGATAACTAAAATAACCAATGTTATAAAATCCAGCCCGACCCGATTAATTCAATAAAAAATCAGTCTACAGATCAGACCGGATCATTTATAATATTCGTTTTCTCTGTAACGAGTATTCATAATATGTAACGAGAGTTCAATTAATTGTACTATTAGTTTAGAATATATAACGTGCGTTATTCTGTATATCAATTGTCATGATTCGAACCTGAAAGCATGTGATCGGCACTAGAGAACAGAAAAGCATAAGACTTTCAAAATTCGTAGTAAGCCTAACTACTCACTAAATAACAAAACAATCAATGTAACAGTTGTAACTGTCACAGAATAGGAACTATGAACCCACCTATTAAGCAGAGCCTACCAAACATCACATCAATGCCACTCAAGACTGTCATCTATCATATCATTATCATCAACATTCGGTTTCTGCTTAACAGAACATCACAACATCCATAATGAGAAAGTTTAGCTATCCTCTAGAACTCAACAACTTAAACAACTGAACCAATAATACATAATAATTTAAAATTAATTACATAACTGAGTAATAAAATACAATATATTGCCAAATGATGGAAGACAGAAATACTCGACTAAAATTTACTTCTCAATCTCATACTGCAACTTGGGAAAAAATATTGAACAAGAATGAGCGTTTGACTTAATGAGCTATATAATTATCAATATAACATGACATCTAAAAGGCAAAAATGTTAATGCATAATGTCATACAGACAAACAATCACATAATTAACTAATGATTGGAATTAGTCGATAGGAACCACACTAAAACAAATTGGGGAGCCAACCCCCTATCTAACTCTCTTAAACTAAAACTGTTTCTTAACATCCAATCATAAAAGCCACAACCGTCTCTGACCTAAACCATGCAGCGCTGACCCGACTAGCAACAGTGCTGAACGATGAGTAAGTCCGCAGTTGTCATACATTAGTCATAGCTCATTAAACCATAATCATCATATCATAATCATGTGTAGTCCTATGTCATCCTAATCACATCCAAACAAACACAAGTAATATGCAACACACTACAACAAAATAATCACATATATATGCTAGAATGCTTAACTTATATATATATATATATATATATATATATATGTTTATTTATTTTTAACATATAAATAATAAATATATGATATTATTTAAAATTTTGATTCAACTCTAATTCAACATTTAATCTGTGATCCTCTACTTTTATCGGTTCAAACATCGAGCTGAGTCTGAAAACCATGAAAATAACCCTTTCTCTGAATTTTTTATTTACCAATTCTGAATTTTCAATGTCCCAAAAACGAAAATTACAATCTAAAGGCTAAAACCATCCATGGCCCTAAAGGGTCCAAATGCATAGATTAAAACATGTTGGTTTTGGGCCTATTATGGATTTTCATTGTTTCGGCCATCCATTTGGGAGTTTCAAAGGGTCTCTGACCCAACTTGCCAAGTCCAACCCAAATTTTTAGGGCCCAATTTTATTTAAAAATCAAGGATAAAAGTTTTTCCTTTGTTGGGATTTTGGCTTAAAGACCTTACTGTTCTCTAAACAAATTTCATGGCTTTGAGGTTCTTAGCCAATCTCTCTCCTTTTTAATTTAAGATAGGAGAACGTGATATAATCATTTAATTATAATTTAAAATTGAAATTAAAGTGTAATTTGATTGAAAATAGATGTATTAATCTAAATAGATGTGTGAGCTAACATGAAAATGGCTCTTAACTATTAAAATAAACAAAATTTACAACTGAATAACATCAAAATAACTTTGGTAAAATAACCTAACGAATTAACCAATAAATGGTTATAACCAAAGTAATAACCCAACCTGAATGACAATAAAATTAACATCTCTTGATAGCACAAACTCTCAATCTTTTTCATTTAATATTTATATCCATTTACCATATTGCTTTTATCGTTAATATTTTTCTAATCTCTAAGTCACCGTTTGGAATAACTTAAGTGTAAAACTTCAATTCAATTCAATTTTATTAATAGAATTCAATTTAATTAATAATAAAATTTATTTGGTTGGAATAAATTTTAAAATGTTAAATTTTATTATTTAAATTAATTAACAAGTAAAATTTGAAAAAATTAAATTTCATTAGTTGTATATTTTCAAACATGAGAATTGGTAAGATATAATTCAATTAAATTAATTTTTTTTACAAAATTTAAGTTTTCAAATGGAGCCAAGCATTTTATGGTACCATTAGAAATTTTCTCTGCTCCTACTATACTATTGGGAATTTTTTATTATTAAACCTCTTAGAATACATATGGTATATCATAATACAATATAATCAATTATATTTTTAATATAAATATTATTTTAAAAATATATTTAATTATATTATATTATGATATATCAAATATAGTTCATTATTATAAAAAAAAATATTATATATATATATAACAAACTATGTCTTATTCCGTACAAAATTCTCCGTATATACTAAAAATGCGTAAGAACTAAGAAACAAGATCATGCATTGAGACTTCCCTCAAAAAATTAAAAATAAAATTATGAAGTGAGACACTATCCAAGAATAGCTAACGAGTATATTTATTATACAGGAGTGTTCATACTTCGATTTGATTGGTTTAAAATAGATAATTTTAATTAAATTAATCATATCAATTTGTAAATAATTTAAACTATATCTAAATTAAGTAAGACTAAAAATTATTCAAATCAATACTCTTAAATTTTGATTTGAATAATTAGTTTGGTCGGTTTAAATTATAAAATAAAAATATTTAAAAAATAAATACTATATAAATTAACATATTTTTATATTTATAACATGAAATTATATTTCAAATACATATATCAAATATTAAAACAAGAGTAATTATATTTTAAATAGATGAAAATTTTATATTATGTAATAAAAATCAATTTAAAAGAATAAAAAAAAAGTCTCAATATTTAATATAAAAAAAATCTCTATAAAATTAGAATTTAGGTACATATAAATTTAAATATAAATAATTTTAATATACTTCGGTTCGATTTGATTTTAGTCGATTTTTCATGTATTCAAATCATAACTAAATTAAAAAAAAAAATTTAATTTAACTATATTTTTAAACCAATCTGAATCATATTAATAATAAAACTACTGTTTTTTGTTTGGATTGAATTAAATTAAATTAATTTGATCGGTTTGATTAATTTTTAAACAGTCCTATTATTATATGCAATTTTATATAGTATTAATCCCCCAAAAAAAAAATTATATATATATATATAGTATTTACCCCCCAAAAAAAAAAAAGTCTAATGGGAAACTTATTGAGGAAACAAAGCTTTATTTGATTTTTGAAATGTACAAAGCATATTTTCAAAACATCATAATCTTGCAGGCTCAGTTTTATAGAGGTTTCATCGAGTTGTGTGAATGATGTTGGCAAGTAAAAGTGTAAAACAGCAAAAAGATTGCTTCATAAGCCGTCAAACTGCCTGAATTTCTCGTTTAATGTGAGATTGAAACTTGTGGCATAAGTATATGAATCAAGACATTAATATTAACAATTTAATAGGATATATGCTTTGGCGAACAAAAAAAAAAAAAAAAAAGGAATATATGATGAGGATAAAACGTCCAAATCTTAACTGGGTCTAATTAAAGAGAAGCCCATCAAATAAATTGCTCGCTCATGAGCTTGGAATGCAAGTTCATTTAAGATATCAATTCAATTAGAATTAAAAACTTATCGGACAAAATAACTATTACCCATCAAGTATGAAAAATGAGACATTATAAGAAAGTTTGATTAGTGTGACGCTCTTCTCGCTACCATATATGAAGTCACTTTTCTGACAATGATCAAATACAAACACTATACTGACATACCTAATAATGAAATTCGATACTAATATAATCAAATTAGATCATCATGGCTTTTAGAATGCTTCTCATGCAAGCCATAAGGAATAAAATTAATTCTGAACTTTATTGAGTTATAATTAGACTTTAATGATCATGAATTAATTAAAGCACATATTATGAAAAAGGAAACCAAGAGAAGAACTTTCTGTTTTGTATACATAAACTATATTGACAAGTGCTAATTTCAAAATAAGGGAATCATATGATGGTAGCTGATAAAGAAAGGAAGCTAAAGTAAAGATTTGGGGGATAGTTTCATTGGCATCATTTGTTGGATTTTTGCCCATTTTAGTGTCCTTAGCTAAACTACTTTCATGAAATGTCCTTAATTTCAATATGTTTTGTAAGATATGATGAGCAGTGAGTGGCCAAGTTATATATATATATATATATATATATATAAAAGGGAATGAGTGGCTAAGCTGAATTGCCATCTCCCCAAACACCTTAGAATTTCTGTTTCCAAATAATTAACTCAACTTGGATTTATACTTGTAGTAGGCAATAGTTAACATCATAAATTAGTGTAAAGAAAAAAACATTTTGTTTGCTAGTTCATCTACACTATTAATTGCTACTTCATACACACATACATATTTAAAAAAAAAAAAAAGTTGCGTAAAGACTTTCCCACTACTCTCTTGTGTTTTGGTTGTTATAACAACCTCCTTGCACATGTTGGGACATGGTCCTAAGTATTATAAGGACATCAGTTTCAGTAACTGAATAGTCACCTATACACTAATAGAGTATCTATCTTATAGTAATTAAATATTTAATTATTATGCAACATGAAAGATTAAAGATTTAAATTTTAATATTATTATTTTTTTTTAAAAATTTTAATATGTTAAAATAAAATGATAGATAAACTGTCATTAGTACATTAAAAATATTTAAAAGGAGGAATTGTTGAAATTGGAGCTCTTGATTTTCTGCAATAATTATAAAGTAGGCATTTGTCATTGAATTATCTTTTTTTTTTTTTTCCAACTATTTGCCATTGAATTATCAATCTAATATTAATACCATAGATACCCGTAGACATAATTTAAGCTTAACTCTTGAGTTTTGAGATTTTTTTTTTTTTGGAATATTTAGTAATTAGATATAGTTGTTTGTATTTGAACCTAAAGATCCACTTATACATAATTTAAATGACTGAAAACTCAATTTATTTGATTAAAAAAAAAACTCAATTTATATATGGAAAAAAAAAATTGAATTTTGAGCTAATGATGAACTATTACAAGTCATATAATTGAAAGTGTATTTTGGTGCAACAAAGTCTAGTAGGATACTGATAGTATACCCAAATCTTTTGGCTGGTTATGTCAATCTTGTCATTCTAACTTTATAGTACATTTTCCTTTCAAAAAAAAAAAAACAATCTTTATAGTACATTTTGTCTGTCTTGTAAAATATTAGAATTTGTTCCAAAAAAAAACATTATTTCACTGTCACAATTATTAAATTCTCACCCTCCTAAATGTCAGCAGGCCAATAAAAACTGGGCATGAGTTTCAATCAGATTTAAAGTGAATTTACATGAAATAATACAATGAATGGTTAAATCAAGTATGAGTTGGACCTAAATGAAATTTTTTAATTAATAAAAATTAAGATATTTTGTTTCAGGCTATAAATAATTTTTTTTATTTATAAATTTTATAATTTCGATATGAATGATATGTCTTTGATCATATTAAAAAAATAAACTTAATAAAATATGCGAATATTGACTTGTGATATCACTTAACCGTCAAATAAAATAAAATATTTTGTGTTTTGAGTATACATGACAAATCTCATCAGTTGATGAAATTATAAAATATTTAAAAATCAATTAGGAATAGTTAATGAAAAAAATTTGCTGGATGGCACTTCTTGTTATATTATAGGAAAACACAGCACAAATTAATAAAATTTCATGGTCAAATTAAGATTAGCCTTCTCATAATTTTTTTCAATACATCACTCATGTACACTTGGATATATAAAATTTATATTTTCCTGTAAATGGTGTCTGCAAGTAAGATAGCGCGCGCGCGCACATATATATATATATATATATATATATATATATAGCCGTCAATATACATGGCCAAAGTACTCCTAGGTACAGCTACAATGGGATATTGTGGAGCAATAAATCTCAATTAATAATCCCATTTGCATTTGGCAAAAAAAAAAAAAATTAATAATCCCATTTGCAACTGTTAATGGTAATATATGCACAATAAACTATTAAATTTTTACTTAATTGTCTTATTGAAGCCATAATCTTTGTCTATATGTAAACTCTTCCTAACCCAAATGCCAAACCTTTCTCACATATTTTTGGTATTAATATTTTTTTATGAAAAATATTATTTATTTTCATACTTATTACTTTTTTTTTCCTATTTATATGTGATTTAAGGTAATTGTAAAATAATTAAAAAATATTAAATAATCTCAATTATAAAAAAATTACATATGACTAAATTATTCTTTTATAAATACCAACATTAATGCACCAATTTTAATCAAAATTTCGAAATTAAACTGCTTTGACGAAAATAATATTAAAATATTTTAAAGTAAAAGTTTTTTTTTTTATTCCGAAGAAGTGACAAAGTAATTAAAACAAAACAAATTTTGTAAAGTAACAAATGAAAAGGAACGGAGATAATATTATACAACTTGTAAACCTAAATAACCTAAATATAATCTAACTCTATCAATTCATCCACATTAATTAACTCTTAAAATCTCTATTTTTTTTTCATTCATAGACTCATTTCTTATTTCAATTATTCATCCACATTAATTAACAAAATCCTTAAAATTAAATTCCAGGCCCTCTTGATTTTTAAAATCTAAATCTCTACAATTTGAATCATTTATCAATATAAAAAAAAAAAAAAAAAAAAAAAAAACTCAATTATCATTATTAAGAGGTTGTAATGATTAATGAGGACAGCAAGCATATCTTTTGACTTGGATCTCAAAAATTGACAGAGTTTAATTATTTTGATATTGAATCATTCGCATGGATTGCTTGCCCTTTACCTAAAAGATTTAAATGCTCTGCCTCTCCGTGGCAAGAAAATGCCAATTTGGTATGACTTTTTGGTTCAAAGAAAATGGCTAAATTTGGATTCATATAAAGTACTATATTTTGTGGTTGGATATACAAAGCATATGGGTAATGATTATTAATTAATTTATATTATGATCACCCTCATCAATAGCCTTTATTAGAAATTAATTAAATACGTCTTAATTTATAGTTTAAGTTATTTAGATATGAGATTTTTTACTTTTTATATTTTTTAAATATATAAAAAGATTTGAATATAAGTGTGTTAATGATGTATATAAAATAACTAACTCTTATTTTTTTAAAAAAAATTTAGATGAATTAAATAAATAAGCACATTTATTGATGAGATTTCGTTGTGAAATCAAATTAGATTTTTTTTTTCTTTTTTTTCTATTGGCTCATGAATCATCTCAAAAAGAGAAAGAAAGAAAACTTTGAATATCCAATTATTTTAACTAGAAAAAATATATATATTTTTTTATTTGTGATTTATTATAGTTTAATGGAGTAACAAATTAAAATATCATGATTTTATATTAAATAAAGAGACTCAATGAGATGGAACATTAAAATTGGTTTCAAATATTTTTCAAACATTTTGGTATATGAAAATGGTGCCAATTAACTTTCCATTTATAGAAACGTAGAATTTGCAATTTAACTTTGGTTTTCCTTTCTTTCCTTTACCCACAATTTTATTAAATCATGAAAGTAAATTAATACCTTAAAGATAATGTAAAAACTTTAAAGACAAATTATGGATTTAATAAAATGAAATCTATATAAATTTACTCTTCATCACTATAGATAGAAACCAACTTAATTAATTACTCTTCATTACATCTTATATAGTTAAGTCTAATCCTTAAACTCAGCTTAAAATCTCATAATTTTGAATACGATTTCAATGTTATAAAATAAAAAATTCATTGGCAGCTAAAAGTTCGAATTATACTTATCATAATCTAAAGTTAGTGGCATAATATTCATTTTATAGTTTCATTCATGGAGATTTTCAAATTTTTGGTTATAATAAAAATACAATGAGTTCTTAAAAATATATATGATATGCGATTATAATATTTTTTATCAGAAGTGTGAGATAATTATTTTTATTATTAAAAAATAATTTTTAAATAAAAACACGAAACAAGTTGTGAAGAAACAGCTAGTATAAAAAATAAAAGCACTCTTTATATGCTAATTATTGCTAAAAAAAAAAAAGCATAATGATCTTTTTTTTTTTTTTTTTAAATTGGTATGTGTCCACATCACTCTAGTTAAAGTGCTATCTACAATAGCCAATAAGGACCGTAAATTAGTAATTAAAATGGAATAATCAAATATATCAATTTAATAGTAATTAATAATAGTGACTAGTGAGTGTCACTTTAGTGAATAGTGAGTGTCATTTTGAACCAACTAAGCTAGATCTTGTTCAAAATGAAATTGTCATTTTCATACAAGTTGTATATTCAACCTAATCTTACAGGTTACTTACAGCCAATAGCCATGGAAAAGTTAGGCATGAGTTGGTTTAGACCCTATAGTAAATCCAAATTATATGATCCTAAAAATTCTAAAGACGAGTTAAATCAAAGGTCCCATAAACAAGTGATGAAATTTTGAAATTGTCTTCATATTTCAAAATAACAAGTCGGCTGCCTGCCTTGGTCTTCATTTCAACGCGACAACAATATCTATTGGCTATATATATATACACACTATATTATTAAAAAGTGTTTGTTGTTTTTATTGTGCATAGTTTTTTCATCATATGTAAAACCCAAATACTTAATCAATGTCAATTTTGGTTACACTTTTAAAAAATAAAAATCTATGTATTTACGAGTTTGAATCTTAGTTAAAATTAAATTAATAAAAATATTAAAATATTAAGGGTCATATTATTGTCAGAATTAAATTTATTATATTTAAATAAATTCAAAATTTAAACTTTTGTTATAAGCAATGGTGTGTGTATATAATTTTTTTTTTTTAAAGTTAGTTCCATGTAATTTTTGTTTAAAATAATTTATAAGTAATGGTGTGTGCATAAAAATTCAAATATAATTTTTAATTTATTACAAAATTACATATCATAAGAAAAAATTAATTAGTCAAACGCATATCTAAACAAGTAAATAAATGTTGTGGAAATTTCCATTTTCCATATTGTTATAATTTGAATTTTTGAATTGAATTGAGAAGGTAGGAGATGAAGGTGAGAGGAGAGAGATTTGGGTCCAACTATAACCAAAATGACTAGCACTAGTCAATTGGATGGTTAACTATTTATTACTTATATGGCTATTTTTTGTAGTTTTTAATTTTCTAACACTTCCCCTTAAGTGCAACTGAGATTTGACTTTTTGACGCTCAGTTGTTACTTGAAATTGAAATCGAAATTTTCTTCCTGAAACGCAGTTCGGATCTATCGGATGCTCTGATACCATGTAATAATTTGAATTTTTAAATTGAATTGAGAAGGTAGGAGGTGAAGGTGGAAAGAGAAAGATTTGGGTCCAATCATAACCAAAATGACTAGCACTAGTCAATTGGATGGTTAGCCCTTTATTATTTATATGATTTTTGATTATTTTGTAATTTTTAAATGTGAGACTATTTTTTGTAATTTGTAGTTTTCTAACACATATAAACAAAAATAAGTGATCTTAAAAATTGAGGTGATTTTTTTTTTTTTTTAATTCTTGTAGAAAATAAAATTTTAACATTAAAATAAAATTTTCCATTTTACCAACCATGCATTTAGAAGAAGAAAGACTCAAATAAGAAAAAAAATACGAAACTGCAGCGTTAAACTTTTTGTTTCACAACCTTTAAAATGGGTGTAATGACATAACATTTTTTATTTGTTTTGGGTAAAAAAAAAATTGATTATTTGTATTTTTATATTTTAATATATGAGCTTATGCTTTTTTTTTTTTCTTAAAATTTATAGTTAATGTAATTTATATTTTAGTACTATAGAGTTGTTTTTTGATGAGGATTAACTATTTTTATTTTAAGAATAATATTATATATAAATAATAAATTAAAGAAAAAGAATTAAAGGTGTAATTAATTAATATAATTTGATAATTAATGATAATATTATAAAAGGAAATTTTAATTAAAACATATGTACATATTAATATTATCAATGTAAGAGTTTAAAAATTAATTTACTCTGATTATAATAAATTTAGTTCTATAAATAATATCACCAAACATTAATATGTTACTAATAATTTCCATATATATAAATGAAATATTGATTTATACGTACTTGCAACTGAATTAGAAAGATTAATTTAATAGATTGCATTATATTACTTGTAACTTTACTAAAAAGTAATACCAATCATTGAAATGTATATTAAAAATTTTTTAAAAATATATATAATTTAATGCTAAGCAATTTTGGCTTTAGTTTGACTCTAAGCTTAATTCAATTCATATTTAATTGACTTTTAACTATAAAACCACATAATTTTAGATATATTAATTATAAATATGTACCATCCCGTGACTTATGTGAAATTAGATTTGCATGTGAGCAGTATCTTAGGGCTGGAAATTACAATTTCAATCATTGGAAAATAATTTTTAATTTTTTTATTAGAAGCCGTATATACTGAAATAATATTATAAATTATAAAACAGATAATAGTTCTCCCCTTTAACATTTCTTACCAAATTAATTTTTAATTAGTTGGATCATATTATAAGTTGTGATTAAATAAGACCCATGTCATTTTTTACCATAAAATAGTTCAAATTTCCAAATTTCCAAATTGCAAATTAAAGTATTAAGATTTATCAATATATTAATTATTATTATTTTTTATTTATCGAATTGAAATCTTTTATTAATCAAATTTTATTTTATTATCTTTTAGAAAGAATTTACCCATCCTCTTGATTCAAATTTAATACTTTTTAAAAGAATTTTATTATGTATGTCACTACTTTTGATCGAATTTTTTGAAGTAGGATTAAGAAGAATAAAATAATGATTAACATAATTAATTAGTAGTCGTTTTTACTATTTTCGAAAATTACTAGCCTAACAATAATGTATAATAATATCATTATTTTCATTGGCAAAAAAAAAAATGCCATCATTTTTAGGGGAAAAAATAAAAAAAAAACTCATAATTACAGTCATTTTCACCTTGGAATTTGTAAATTTTTTTTTGACAAAATAAAATTTAAAATTTTCAATGTTAGTATTTTAAGATATAAAGTCTTGAAATTGTCATAGGTTGTTGACGTGACACTCGTATAAATTATACAATTTTATATTATATGGGTATCACATTAGCAGTCTCTAATAGCGTTAAAGTTATAAATTCAAAGGTGTTAAAAATAAAAATTTTAAATTTTATTTTATTAAAAAAAAATCATAAAACTCAAAGTGAAAACAGATAAAGTGTGTATATATATATATATATATATATATCTTATTATTTTTATTATCGTGGTTGCCAGTGAATGGTTTGGTACAAATCACAATCTTAAATTTAGCTACTCGATGACTTCCCGCACACACCAACAAAAAAAAAAAAAAAGACAAACAAAGTTTAAATTAAGGCCTAATTTATTAATTTATCTTGAATTTTGCATCATTTTATAATTATATCTTATTTTTAACTTTTAACTTTTAAATAATTTTATCTCAATTTAAAAATTTATTTACGATTATATTCCAAAAAACTAAATTGAAAAATACATAGTTTTCTCTTCTAATTGTTATTTTTATATAATAAAAAATATTTTTTAGGACCCATCAATAACTTAATAAGAAAATAAAAAACAATAAAAAGACAAAATTGTTTTGATGCCAGATGAAGAGGACTAAGGTTTCTAGACGCACCATGCTCAAGATTTTCCATTGGTTGATTCAGTTGAAAAAGAAAAAGGGTAGTGAAAGTGGCAACTACAATGTCTTTTTTGTTTTGTTTTTTTTCCTTTTCACGTCTAGTTTAACGGTAAGTATAAATTCTTCTAATAAATAGATTCATAATTAATTTCTTTCTCTTTAATATTTAAAAAAAAAAAAAAATAACTCCGTCGTTTGATAAAAAAATAATAAAAAAAATATTATATCTTTTTATTAAAATATTGAATTTTCATTTTTTATTGGTGGATCCCACAAAAATATTCTTTTTATTGTATAAAAATTATCAATCAGTACGAAAATTGTACATATTTTTCCTCCAATTTAGCTTTTTAGGATACAATTTGTAATTAAATTTTCAAATTGGATAAAATTATTTAAAAAGTTAAAAACATGGTACAATTGTGAAATGATGAAAAATTTGGAAGAAATTTGTGCATTAGGCCTAAAAATAATTAACTTGTATTAACCTTAATTTATACAAAAGTTTTTTGATAAAAAAAATGAAGGGTAATTACAACCGGTTATGCACACTACAAATCATTATAGGAAAAGTAACTCCACATATATCACTGACTAAAATACCATAACAACCCCACAATTATCATTGGCTAAAATAAATTGTATTTACCTTAATTTTTACAAAATTTAGTTACCTAATCACTTGCCAAAGAAATCTAAACCTATAAATGAAAGTCTAAAAATAGATTTTAATAAATCTAATAATGAACCAAAAAGGCTAATACAAATGTAGGGCAAAAAGGCCAAATTAGCCCTCAAACTTGGCCCCTGGGGACAAATCAGGACAAAATCACTTTTTTTGTCATCAAAATCCTCATACTTGATAATTTTTATCAAATTAGTTCTTGGTCAAACTTTAGACAATGCATATGCTATAAAATCAGATGAAATAACGTTAATTTTATAAGTCTCGTTTGACATAATTTTTTGGAAAAGTATTTTTCTAAAAAAAAAAAAATTAGTTTTGAAAAAATAGGTGAATAGATGTTTTTCCAAAACATAAGATTGAAAAAAACAATTTCAAAAAAAAAATAATCAATTAAATAAAAAAATTCAAAAGGTGTTATTTAGTCTCTAAAAACTATTATGTGATTAATTAATATATTAATGATTGATGAAAATTAAATATAGCACGATACTAATTTATGTAATTATAAGTTAGGTTTTAATTTTTTATCGCCCATTGTTAGATTTTCTAATTTGCCCCTGTTTGAATGTTGTTTATAGATATTAATGAAAGATATTTTAGATTTTGCAATTCTTATATTTATTTGATTGTTTAATTTTTGCTTTATCCCTGAAATTTAATTTTTAATACTAAATAAAGATATGTATAATGATCAACAAAATATCATCATTTCATTAAAATATTTAATCATTACACAAAATCGAAAAATAATTTTCAGTCACTCATACCTTTAAAACTTAAATTTAATTGATGATTATTATTAGCCTGTAGGCTAAAAAAATACTTTTTGAATTTTTTATTTAATTGATTATTTTTTTTTTTGAAACTATTTTTTTTCAATCATTTTTTTTTAAAAAACATCATATTTTTTCAAAAATACTTTTTAAAATTGAAAAAATTGAAAAAAAAAAAAATTAGAAACATTTTTCTGAAAAATTATGTTAAACGGGACTTATGAAATTAATGTTATTTAGTCTGATTTTATAGCATACGCATTGCCCAAAATTTGACCAAAGATTAATTTGACAAAAATTACCAAATATGAGGACTTTGATGACAAAAAAAGTGATTTTATCCTGATTTGTCCCTAGGTGCCAAATTCAAAAACTAATTTAGCCCTTTTGCCCACAAATGTAGATATCAAACACCATTAAATTTTAATTTTAAATTTAAGCGTTGATGCTAATTTGATTGGAGCGGTCTGAATTTAGTCAGAAGAGATTGAAGAGTTAATATAATTAATGGAGCGAGTTTGAATTTAATAAGAAGAGATTGAAAAGTTAATATAATTAATGTTTATAGGAAAGCTAATCAAGTTATTGATATGCTTGCGAATAAAGTTTTAAGTTTCTCGTATGATATTCGTGAAATTGAATCTCCTCCACCAAATGTGTGTTAGTTGATGACCAGTGAATTGGTAGGAGGTTCATGGACTAAAAAAATTATGGAGCGTTTGGTATTACTGTAATTTTTTATTTTTTTTTTCTTTCAAATTTAAAAAAAAAATAAGTATTATAAAATATTTTTTAAAAATTATTATTTTTTATTTCTTTTATATTTAACTAGAAATATTTTGAAAACAGAAAACCAAAAACAATAAAATCTGATTTTCAAAATCTTGTTTTTGTTTTTGAAAAACAAAAAATAGAAAACGATAATAAATAGGCCCTTAATTTTCTAATTTCTTAGTGTTGCTTCTTTTGCTCTTTTGTGGCTATTTAGCCCTTCCTTGTATATATATATATATATATATATATAAAGTTTAATAATATTAAAATTGTTTTTATAACATGAAATTGTAAATTGAATCTTGATAAAAGACTAATTAAATTTTAAAAAAAAATCATATATATCACATGGTGATTAGGCAATAAATTTTCTGCAATAGTGTTCGTTACGGAGTTTAAATTTGAAAAATATTAATTTTTTTAAAGGTACGATTTATATAATTAATAATTTTCTTTATAAATTAAAGGTTGAAATTCAACCATGAATAAGAGTATTAGGTAATCATATAATAAATAATTGGTGTAGGTTTTGGATAAATAATCCTTATTCTAATTGGACTTTGCTGCCAATAATTTTGCTGGTCGAAATCGTTCATGTTATGGTCTTGGTAGATTGCCTTGTCCTGAGTCCCAACTCTCTTCAATATATATATATTTATTGGGAATTGTCAAATAAAAATAATGACAATATATAAGTGGGTGGACTATATTTTCTATAATAGTTGGCTAAGTTTGGACTAATCCTTAACTACATATATTCATCATAAATTAGTGGGACACTAATTTATTTAATTAGTTAAGGTATTCCTTTATATTAATAAATTGCATGCATGGGTTTGAAACTTTGAATAGCCGACATGTTTGCTAAATAAATACATATAGCTTTCGCTTTTTTTTTTTTTTTAACAAATAAATGGGATTCAATTAAAAGTTTAAAGGTGTCCTCTTTTCTTTCTTTTTTTTATTCTTTTGTAATTTTTTTTAATTAATGCCGATCGAGATTTTCTATTTTGATCTCCCATTGTTTCTTTGTCTTTTTTCTTAAATTTTTTATTCAATTGGTATAAATTTCTATAAATTTATTAATTTAAGTTTTTATGCATGAATTTATTATTGTTGATATTATTTTTAATTTTTTTTTCTTTGATGGATTTATTAATTTTTCTTTTATAGAAGTATCTAGTTCTTCTTTATAGGAGTATTTTGTTCTTTTAAACTATTTACAATTTTTTAGTTTATTCTCTTTGTTTTGAATTTGTTATTAATATTCAAATAATTAAATTTATTTAAAAATATGAAAATTAATTTGTAGCTTAATACCCAAATAGAGCACGCTTTATATATATATATATATATATCAACTCTCTCCCTCCCCACTAAAAATAAAATAAAACAAATTAAAATTAGATTCCTATTTCAGGTGCACATTTACAAATTATTTTTTAAATGTTGAATTTAATGTATCGTTTAGTATCACATGACATACTTTTCAGAAAGTAGACTTATCAATAAGTTATTTCTTAGCTATAAAGTATAAGTAATTGTATGTTTAATTTGTATATAATTTCCAGTGAAGTAATTTTTTTTTTATTTGACTTTATATATATTGTTATTTTTAAAAATTAATAATATAATTAAAGAAAAATTATTAGGTAGGACAGGATCATACTTCTTCTACTCATATAAAAGTGAAGCCACATGGGTCCACTTTCATGTGAGTAGGAGAAGCATGCTCCTGTCCTACCTAATAATTTCTCATAATTAAAAATAATAATGCTTAACCTAAATTATCTAGTTCCATTTAATGGAAGGTAGATATGTCAATTTATATTTATCTCAACTAAGAAAGTCCAACTTACCTAACTTTTAAGAAAGTTATTTCCCCCAAATTCAGAAAGTGAAGATTTTTACTTTTCAGAAACTTTATTCAGTCATGACTACTAAAACAAACTAATTTTTTCTACTTTTCAATAAGTTCTAAAATAATCAGCTTTGATAATTAAACAAACTCTAAAGTTGATTAAATTAATATATAATTTTATGATGAGTATATGTTTAGTAATAAAAAATTAAAATCATCATAGTTTATATGAGAATGGATATATATATAGAACATTTTGTAGTCCATTTCATATCGATGTGTTCCAATATCCACTTCATTTTCCACAAGATAATTTTTATTCTCAAAATTAAAGAGATCATATGTATTTAATAATTTAAAAAATTAAATCAAATAATAAATA
This sequence comes from Vernicia montana, assembly GCA_949750685.1. NCBI lineage: Eukaryota > Viridiplantae > Streptophyta > Magnoliopsida > Malpighiales > Euphorbiaceae > Vernicia > Vernicia montana. The sequence goes on along the minus strand of CATKHJ010138293.1, from coordinate 8,108 downwards.
AATTTCTTTTTTTTTTTAATATAGAGAAAAAAACAAATAAAAATTGAAGAATGTTTTGTCAATTTGATATTAGCAAGTAATAATAAATAAATGTCATAGTCACACGTGCTGCTCCATATCGTCCTAAATTTTCCAGCCAGGAAGGAAGCTATAGCCTATATATACATACAGGTAGATCTTGGGGTGGTTTAAATATCCTTTGTCTAGTCAATTCAATTGTTTTGAAATTTTAAGAATTGTTCTTTTCAAGTTATTAAGAAGGTCTGTTTCATTTTCTATATTATTTAGAGTATCATGTAACATGCTAAGTGAAATTTTAAAATTTACATAGGTTTAATAAATGGAAATAATATTATAAATAATATTATAATATATAATTTTTTTATTTAATAATTAAATACATATATATGCAAATTAAATAATCAAATCTCAACTATTCCTTCCATCTAAAAATTTATGATATACAAAAGTAGTTATTACAAGCAAACAACAATTGCTCAAAGTTAAAATTGAAGTAATTAATAGGAAAGCAGAGAGTTAATAATTCAAAATTCAGATACAGTCCAAAACTCTGCAAGTCATGACAAGTGATTAATAACCACAGTTCACACAAGCAACCATTAGCTTAGCCAAATAGTGAAAAAAAAAGGAGAAATGAACACTTCAGCAAGGAAGAGAAATAGTTGAAGTGATAGCTTTGCTGTGGCCTGGCAATGGAGTAATTGTTTTTTTTTTTTTTTTTTTTAAGAGATATTAAATAAATGTGTATAAAACTGACAATTATATTAAAAAATATATTTTACCATGAGTAGAAAATAAATATATAACAATTTTATTTTATTAGAAGTTCAATAAGCTGAAATAATATTGTAAATTACACGAAATAGCTTTTTTCTTTAACATCTTTCATTAAATTAGTAATAATTTTTTGTGATTTGAGAGATTCGAATATAATACCTTCTACTTTTCACATTCTTAAAAAAAATGAGAAGCGTAATCAGATTACACCTTATTGAGGAATATATAACATTTCTACACCTCAATTTTGTTATTAGTGCTAAATTAAAACCTTCCTAACTACCATAAAGTAATTGAGAATATATATATATATATATAGTTAGGTTATATGGTCCCAAATGGAGTAAATAGATAGCATTTAAAATGAGTCAAAAATGGCATTTAATGACACAAATAAAGATACATGATAAAGGGAAGGTGTAAGACTATAGGGTATGGGCATCAAAAGCGTGTCACAAAATCAAACCATATAACTCTAGTTGGGCATATGTTATGACTTATGAATATGACTTTTTCTTCAATTTTCTTCTACTTCTTGAATTATTTAGCTTGTTTTTTTTGTCGTTTTATAACATTATTTGTCGTAATGTAGGCTAAAAAGAAAAAAAAAAACATTTAAAATCTTGGGTAGGGTTTTTTGATGGAGGCCCCCCAACAAATGATTGCTATATGGTACACATTCATGCATATAAATACATTCCTTTCTATCTTAAGTGGTCCAAATTATGGATAAAAAGCTTTGGAAAAAAAATTATGGATAGAAAGAACACATAAACCTCCCTTTATTATTTATTATACTATGAGTAGGTTATAAAATAATTAATAAGGGTGGCAATTCAAGGCTACTATGAGTAGGTATAATCTTAACCCAACGAGATTTCAATCACCTTAAATAATAATAATAATCTCTTGTTTGGATGAATAAAGCACTACTCGTGATTATTTTTATTCATGAGTCGAGTTTAAATTTTTTAAAAATTTAATCCATTTGGCATTTAATTTTTTTTATAAATTGAAGTTTACCTATGAATATATATTCATGAGCCCAATTCTTTGAAAAATATTAAAATTTTCAAAGCTCTAGCCCATAATTTTACTTTACAAATTGAAATACCTAATTCATAAATAGGTCTATTCGCGATACCTTCTTACATCTTATAATTAAATAAAATTATAAAATAAATAATTAATTAATTTTTATAATTTTTACTCAAGTAATTTGAATGGTAGTCACTAAATTCATCCTTATTTTTTGTTATGATAAAAATAATTTAATCATTAGATTTTAATTTTGATGAGATTTAACTATTTAATTTATCACTATTAAGACGATTAGGATGTACTCAATATTTTAAATAACAGTTTGGAAATGGTTTTAAAATTGGAAATCATGTAATGAAATCGAAATGAATTAAATCATATCAGACTGAATCGATTACTGCTATCATGAATAATTTTTCTAAAATTTATAAAATACCTCAGAAATATTAAGTAAATATTTCAATCAAATTAATATTATTATAATTTTATGTTTCTAATATAATTTCAATCAATCGTGAGATTTATAATATAAAAAGTGAGTCTTAATTACCACTAATTTAGAAAATGATATGTTGGAAAAAGAATCTAAAGCCATCAAGTCAAATTGAAAAAAACCATAGAATTCATTGCACATTACAACTCTATATGTTTGATAGCCCTAATACAATATAATATAATATAATAAAAAATATTTTTAATATAATATAATCAATAGTATGAGTATCGAAAATATTTGAAGAATTAGACTTTTAAAAATTTTAAGCGTATGAATAAATTATATAAAATTGATTTTTTGTGATAAAAAAAAGGGAAGTTTAGTGACCATTAAAATAAATAAATTATATATATATATATATTGCCAAAAATATTTTTATTTGTTGTTAGTGTTAAAGATAATTAACAAGTGGAAATGTGAATATAAAAACGCTCACATAGTTAACTAATGAAGGACATATAAACCGAAAAAAAATCAATAAACCAATTTACAGTTTCAGAATTGAAATTTTAATATATAAAATTTTTTAATTTATTCTTTAATTATAAATATATATTTTTTTGTCATATTTTTAGTCATAACATTTTAAATTAGGTTATATTTTAATCCTTTAAATTTTAAATTTTAAAATCAATTACATTTTACTCCTTAATTAAATATTTATAGATTTTATAATTTTTTAGTCTAACCATAATACGAATTTATAATTTTACCCTAAACCAAATCTAGTTCCAATCCCACCTTAGATCTAAATTAAATGAAATATATAATTAGAAGGTTTCCAAGATTAAATTAACTATTGAATTTATACTAAATTGTTAATTTTAGTTTTAAAATTTTGATTTCAATCAATTAGTTACTCTTTAATTTTCAAATTTTAATATAATTTTTTTAACTAAATTGATAAAGAGATAAACCTAATTAGTACGGTGTATAAAATTAATTTGTGATTTATTTGATTCAATAAAAAAATATATGAAAAAAAATTCAATTATATGTCTTAAAAATAATAATAAAGTCTACATGAAATGAAGGCAAGATAATAATAGATTCTAAAGCCTTGCCCTAAATTAAAGTTGACCTTTTTTTTCCTTAATTGAGAGTACATTTGTTTCATTAAGATAGTACAAAAGGAATCAGTATTAATAGTTCAGAGCGTTTAATTTTAATATTATTTTAGCTATTTCATGGACCAACTCTTAAATATTTTATCAGAAATATAGTTTTTATTATTGTATATGACTGAGTCAATTTTCGTTACCATTTAAACTTAAGAGTCGCGACCGACCTACAGCTAGACTGGAGTCTTATTATATAAGTCTAGTAAATACTATATTTCTAACATATGAAATTACACATAAACACTTAATACAAATACTTATACCATTTAATCACCATTTAAATACTATATGGTTAAAATACAACTCATATACTTATAAATAGATAAATTCAAATCTCAACAATTCAATGACAACCATTACATATACACATTACACATATACATTGCAAACAAACATTTATAAAATACAATTATTACTATTATATAGCTTGTCTTCTCCAACTTCTAATTTCTAGCAAATACATTCATATTTTCAAACTACTATCACATAAGAAAAATTAATATTAAGATTGTTTTTATATATTTCCTCTATAAACTCATGTCTCTTTTAAGAGACTTTAGGTGTGACCTACTTGATTTAAGGATAAATATTTATTTATCTAAATTTATGATAGTGGATAATAATACACTCCTAAATTAATAAAACTCCAAATATGGTTAACAGATAATGATTACATATATGTTTTCTTGATGGTAGGAAGTAATTACGCAATTAAAATTAAAACAAATCAGGATTAGGATCCCTAGCCAAGCCAATATAAAAAGCCTATGATTATACCATATGTATTATTGGCATTTCGTTATTTTGGTATAGGCTAGAAGACACTAAGGATGCGCTTGAATCGAAGTTAAAAGGGATTAAGTGTTACTCTTATAATAATTTTTAGGTTAGGGTAAAAACGTATAATAAAAATAAACGCGCAAAAAAGAGACGTGATTGTCTATTATAGAAGGAAAATGAATTTTTTTTTCTTTTTTATGTAATTCTTTTTTATTTTGGATTTCATTTATAGAATTATTTAACTGAAAATTTATTTTTTTTAATTTTATTTAATTGTAGATTATGATTGATTGCAGATTTATTTTTATTTTTTTATAGTATTACTTTATTCATTAAAATATGATAAGTTTTTTCCTAAAAAATATATATAATTTGTTTTAGTTAGTAAAAAAATTGTGAAAGTGTTTTTTTTTTTTAAATTAAGTTTTTTTATTAAAAAAAATTAATATTTTATACAAAACTCAGATAATCATGTTAATAGCTTATACATTACCCTTAAGTTGCTAGATAAGATTAACAATTTAACTGTTATATCTGTAACTATTACTCACTTAATAATTACACTTGTAATTATTACACTCTATATTTTTAACCCTGATACACGCACCCTAAATATAGAGAGGTATAAGTTATTGTGTGTCTTTATTATACTTGAATAATTATGGCTGGAGCATCAGGTATTTATATTTTACGCTGAATCTAAATTTTATTTATTGGATTCTTTGCTTTAATTCTTACAGTAGTAGTATAAGAGCCATGCTTCTAGCCATATTGTTCAGTATTGAAATAAATTATATTTTTCAATTCATTTTTTATGCATGTCGGTACTACTGGTTTTATTAAAATCAACTGTGCATTTGATGTCTTTATTATGTTTTTTTTTTTTTTTTTTTTTTTGCCAAAGGTCTTTATTATGTATTGCACAAAGACGTGATTTCTCTTCATATATATGTTTATATTCAAGAACAATTACTCCCTGAAGAACATATTCAACTCCAAGAAATAAGAGATATAGTGACAAAATTATTTGTGATAAAGTTAATTTCGTCACAAAAACTTCCTCTATTGTGACAAAATGAAAAAAAATGTCATTATAAGGATAGATACAGTGCCAAATGGTGACAAAAATAATTTTTGTCACGATTTTTTGTCATAACAAAGAGAGAGACAAAGTGTATTGTGACAAAAAAACAAAAAAAAAAATTGTCACAAATTTTGGCAATAAAATTTGGCTTTAATATTAATTATTTATTGTGACAAAATTTATTGGTGATCAAAACTTTCTATCACAATAAGTATATTTTATAGTGAAAAAATGAATTTCTCATTATAAATCAATTTGTTAAACATAATAGTGACAAAATGTATTTGTCAAAATAACTTTTTATATAATGTGACAAAATTTTTATTATTATTCTAAAAGATATAATATGACAAATAATTTTCGTTACTAAAAATATTATTTATTGTAAAAAATCATAAAATCATTATATATATATATATATAAAGGAGAGGGGGCCGCTGGAGTTAAATTTAGGGTTTCATTTGTTTGGCCGTCATTAATTTGTTGGAGTTAAAATTAATTTTAGAGCCAAACAAATGAAACCCTAAATTCTTTAAATCAAACCCTAAATTTTTTAACTCTAAGCAGCAACTTGCCACATTTTCCTTTCCCCCTTCTCTCTTTGAATGATATATATATATATATATATATATATATATATATATATATATATATATATATATATATATATATATATATCGATAGAAATTACGTAATTAATTTATATCGAAAGAAATTACGTAATTAATTTAAATTTCATAAAAAAATGAATTTAATTCATTAAAATTGTATTTATACACACATACATATATATACATATATATCAAATAATAGTATATAAACAACTCCTTTCAACATTTGATAAAAAATAATATAAAACTTATACGTTATTATTTCATTTATTCATAATAGGTTCTATAAAATTATTCTAATTAAATTTAACTTACTAATAATAAATTATCCTATTATAAGAAAATTATCAATAACATTATTTCATCTTAATTAATTTCATACAATTTCTTAACAGTTTTAATCTATCCATTTAACACTAAAACAAACACATATAGGTAAAGTACTAATTTTTCAAACAATTAAACACTGAAATTAACTTAATAGAAGAACATCTTAGGCTTACCGAAGCTGATTTCTCACAAATTAACCTCGGAATCGGTATGTATGTAAGAGAAATAGTCCATTGAAATTTCTAAATCATCGGCGACACCTGGACCCACGCTCTGGTGATCGGCTGGTGATGCGCTAGCGCCGAAGGTGGTTCAAAAGATAGATCGTGAGCCGTTGATATCAAAAATGTCGGTGGTGACAACTCAATCTCTTTGTGTTCGTCGAAAAATGCCTTAAAAGGTGTAAAAGGCCAAATCTTCTTTCTTCAATTCCTGCAACATCAAGCGTCCTCATTGGTCGGGGTAGGTATCAAAATGCTCCTAGGATCATAAGATTTAAAATGATACTAAATTTGCTCCAAATCATCATTGAAATCAACTAGAATCTCGACTGGAAGATTCGCCGATGGTGAGCTCCCCGATTGCTTTGGGTGGCGCATACGATGGCTTTCGATGGAGTTTCCACGATGCGCTTCAAGTGGCAGGTTCGCCAGTCGACGGGCTTCACTCTGATGGTGGCGATGTCGATGAACAGTGGCTGAAGGTTGGAGTTTAGTGGTGACAAATTCTCTCTCCCTCAGTTTCTCTCTCCTCCCTATTTGATTCTCTCTTTAATTCCTATCCTCCAAACAAGCAACATAATTTGATTGGTCCCAAAGATGGAATGGACCAATCAACGTGTGTGTGTATATATATATATATGAACAAATTTTTTTATATAAATAAATACACATATATATATTCAGTAATTTACATAGCAAACATAATAATTTGGTTTGATGGTTAACAATCAATTTATATTCCCCTTAAGTCAAGGTTTGATACATAGTATTCATTATTTTGCTTACATATATATTTTTATATTTTTAAAGAAATTTATAGTAACCCAAATAAATATTTTAATTAGCTATTTTTCATAAAAAAAATTATTTTTCGCTACCTTAAATAAATATATTATCATTTCAATTGTAAATATGGAATAAAAACAAATAAATATACTTATAAAAATAAAAATGAAAATTATAAAATTTTAGGTTATTATAGTATGTGGCTTGTTAGTTCGTTGAAGTTTTGAGTTTTGTTTCTTGTATTTATTTTGAGATTTAAATTTAAATTTTGCAAAATAAGGGACATATTGTTTGTGCACATAAGTGATGTCACTAGGACCCATAATGGATCATTGAATTACTATTCTTAAGGTAAATCCATTAATTACTCTTTTGAAATTTTTATACACGATAATGTATGTAAGGAAATATTTCTAGAGCATGAGATGTGACCGCCATAATTCTTGTATGAAATTTTCATTAAGAAAGAGTTATAAAGTTATTCTTAGAGTTTTCTTTTGGTTTGAAAGGTAGCAATTAAGTAGATAATTAAAAAAAATTATAAATTTATAAAAGTTAATAATTTTTTTTTAGAAAAGAAAAAACTAATATAATTTTATTTTCAAAATTATATTAAGTTATTAAATTAAGTTATATTTTCAAAATTTTAATCTTTTTGTAAACATACTTCCTATTTTCTATCATATATATATATATATATATATATATATATATATATATATATAGAGAGAGAGAGAGAGAGAGAGAGAGAGAGAGAGAGAGAGAGAGAGAGAGATAGAGAGAGAGAGAGAGAGAGAGATTTCATTTATTATAATTAGAGGTGATAAACAAATTGAGTTG
>CATKHJ010138266.1:0-11683 GCA_949750685.1 Vernicia montana | reverse complement strand
TACAATTACATTTTAAAATTAAAGTGCAGTAAGTCAAATAGTAAAATATAATAAAATATACTTGTGCTAAATTTTAGAAGATTTTTTATTAAATAACTCATAAAATCACTAAAGTTTAGTAATTTTTTCAATATGATCACTGAAAAAAAAAATTTACTGAGAAATATCTAAAGTTTCAAATTCATTTCACATGGAGGTCACTGGCCGAAATCCAAGCCTAAAAAATTGACGTGGACTACCGCATAAAGCGTTCTCAGCTGATTCAGCCAGACACGTCAGCATGTCACGTCAAAATGAGCCCCATTTTTTTAAAAATTATGTTAAAAAAATTAAAAATTAGTCTTATAAATCAAACTAAAATACAACCATTTCAAATAATTAAGCCCAAACCATTTCTTCTCACTCTTCTTCTTCTCAAACCTTCACTTCCCGAATCTTATTGCTCCTCACTCTCCTTCCCTTAACTCTTGTTGCCTTCGCTTTTGTTCTTCAATGGCGTGGCAGATTAATTGACCCTGTTTCTCGCTAGTCACCGAACCACCATCAGTTTCTCAGCATGGAATCAATTGCTTCCTCTGCCTCTTCTTCTACATATAGGAAAAAGGATTCTAGTTGTACGGATGTTTTGGGTCGGAGTCATAACCTAGCATTTCCTTATCAATGGAATTGGAAATTCGATTTTGGGTTCAATTTGAAGCCTAAGGTGAGTTTTTGGTACATGAGTTTTTTGTAATTGTTTCGGATTGATGGGTATGTTGCATTGCATATAATACTTGTTTACGTTAAATTTCATTTGGTTAATCGGTTTTTCGGGTTTGGATTTGGATTTGGTATCTATATATGCTATGAAAATGATAATTAATTAATAAATTCATACTTGTTTACGCTGCTCAAATCCTCAAGGAAATTCAAACTCTGAAAGCTTCAAAAACCGACATAGACAATCTAATTGAGGCTCTCGAAGCGCAGCTCTGTCATTTGAATCTCCAAAACGACGCTGTTTCGTCTGACGATTCTTCTCTTTCAATTTTCACCGTTGATTTCAATTTTGGCCATGGGTATCGCCATATATGATTTATAGTTACAATCGCCATCTCTTGCTACCTTCATTCGGAGTTTAAGGTTCTATTCTTCATATCGTATATCTGTATATTAATCTATAATGGAGATTTCATAGATGGATAATTCTTTTTTATTTGTTGAATTGCAGCGTAGTCAAATCTATTGAATTGTAGTTTGATGGAAGAGATGAGAATTTGTGGGTGGGTTTTGTGTAGTTTAACAGTTGTTGTAAGTGGTGGAATTGAGTGGAAAATGGAGGGTTTGATAGTGGTGAAGAGTGAAGATTTGTCGGAGGAGCCGAAATAAACGATAAAGGAGACTGAAGATTTTGAATTTCGGAAAGAGACTGAAGATGAGGGTAATATAGGTATTAATAAAATAATTTTTTTTAATAGAATTAAAAAATGGAGCCCATACTGATATGACATGCTGACGTGTTTGGCTGAGTCAGTTGAGAACGCTTACATGACAGTCCACATAAGCTTCTCAAGCTTAGTTTTTGGCCAGTAACCTCTATGTGAAATGAATTTGAAATTTTAGGTATTTCCTGACAAAAAAAAATTCTTTAGTGATTACATTGAAAAAATCACTAAAATTTAATGATTTTCTTAGCTATTTATCCGAAGATTTTTAGTATAACTGCCAATTAGTTTTTTAAGCATCGGATGATGGAGACTCGAATATAGTTATATTGCCCAATCGTAAGATGTATTACTATATATGACAACAAATATATAATTGCCAATTAATTAGTTGAGTGACACAAAAATTAATTAATTCAATTCAATTCCATCCAAGCTATAACTTATATATATTTTTTATATTTGGTTTTAAAATATTGCAAAACCTAAATTTTTTTATTTGATTATAGTTTTTATTTTAGAAAAATTAAATATTCATTAATTAGTAAAATAAAACAATACAAAATTATAAGACTTTACAATATCCTAACTTCTCAAAACTAATATCAAAACAAACTAGGAATACAAGTAAAGATAGCAACAATTAAGGGTGTGGGAAGTGAGATTTTAAATTCGAGTCTCCCAAATTACAAAGAGCTGTCACTATTTAGGTGAGAGATGTTAAAAGAGAGGGCTATTATCTGTTGTGTAACCTATTTAGGCTTATTGGGCTTCCATTGAATAATAATAATAAAAAAAAAAAAAAAAAGATAGCAACAATTTCGTCTTGAAATATTGAATCGTATTCATCGACTTGAAATATTAAATCATATTTAGTGGCAAATAGTAGCCACTTTTTTACTTTTTTAATGGTCTTTCTGCGAATTCTATTTTGGACACTAATAAACATATATTCGATACTAAAAATAAGACTTATAATTCTAATTAAACTATCGACTAAATAATAACTAATAGAAAAAGAAATATCCACCATAAAGGGGATAAAAAAATAAATAAATAAACCACCGAAAAAGGAATAAATATATTAAAAAAAATTTGAACATTATTAAATAATAAAAATAAAAATAAAAATAAAATTAAAAGAGAATGGTTCAACGTTGACTTATAAAAGACCGACGATGGCTTAAGAAAATAACGAAAAAAAGAAAAAGTTTTAGAGAGGAGAGGGTGGATAGATACTTTCGAAGTACTACTAAAAATATGATTGGATGTGGCTATTTGATTACAGTTTAAGAACATAAATAAACGACTAAAACCTATCCCGAACCAAGAATATAGTAAAATTATGCCATTCTAATATTTTATAAAATCATGCACTCAACTTTAATTTTTTTGGATCTTTTTGTCTAATTATTTCTTAACACTTTTTTTATTTTGTTAATTTGATATTTGTAACATGATATGAAATTTTCATGTACTTCAAATAATATTACACCTATTTTGTTAACTCATATATGAAATTAAAATGTAATTTTATATTATTATAATTTTTTAATTCTATACGTAATTCTATTTTATTTCTATTTTTCACGTATTTTTTACTTTTTGGCCAAATCAATGTTAAATAATATTGAGTTAATTTTTTTTTTTCAATTTCATTTGTTTTTTATTTATTTATTTTTTATTTCATTTGGTTTGAATATGGTTTCCAATATATATTTCCAACATTTTTTCTCAAGATTTTTTTTCCCCACAAAAACGTTTATTTTCTATAGAATATAAATATCCATTATTATTATTTTTTTCTTATACATTTACAATGCATATTTTTCTTTTTTTAGGGAACATATTTATTCTTTATAAAATTGGATTCATCCTAAAAAAAGAAAAAAATTAGAAGTGTATGTTTACAAGAAAGCTTTATCTAACCACCATGTTAGGAAGTAACATTAGTTTCCTTCCTAATTTACACCTTAATTATCCCATAAGTAACTACACGCACATATATATAATAAATGTTTAATTAACTAAATTTTGTTGTCCTTGATTATTATTGAATATTAACTGTAATAATCAAGTAATTTTATTAATGCTAAGATTCTCTAGCTTTTGTTCTCCTCTCCATCTTTATTATTATATTCGATATCTGTATACGAAAATTATTTTATGGTCGTTACAAAGTCTGTATCTAAAATGATATAGTATGGAGAGTAAACTCAATTAGCACTCAAACTATCTCTCTTATGTTTAAATTACAAGTGGTTTAGTCGACATCCATGTATTTCTTACTTTTACCAAACAACCCAAAAACAATGACTTTGACACCATGCATGTACCTAAGTACTGTGGAAGGGTGATGTCTTTGACGTAACAAGCCCACTGCCTTATTATGACATGAGTCATTTTTCTTTAAAGTGAAGGCACCATTAGAGTTTTTCGTTTGGGAAAAGTCCAACGAGTTGCTTGTATTCGAGTTAGAGGATTTTTGTGAGGGATTCGAGTTGTTTGGAGCTCGGATTCGAGCTGCTCTTTCCTCAAGTTACTTGGAGCTCGCAAGTCCGTTCATGTCAAACTAGAAGGTCTTAATAGTTAACAAGTTTAAGGGTTAGGCCCATTTATCATGCAGATGAGATACTTCATTCGTGAGTTATTTTTATTTTAGTCCAATATGAATTAGTTGTTTTTATCCTGTATCAGTGGATAAACTTTAGGTAGCATTTAAGAAGATTCTAAAGAAGAAAAGATGAAAGGAATTGCAAGTTTACAAGCTTGGAATAAGAATGCCCAAAACTTGGAAGATAAGAGGGTGTAAGAAAAAATTCAAGAACTAAGGCCACAAATTGGGCATAAGATGCAAAGGATAATTTGGAAAGTGAAAAATCACCACCTCACATGTTGCAATCTTTTCCCACTTCAACTTTTTTAGGGAATCAACTAACTTAAATGAACATGAAAAATAGGCCACAAGAGAAAAATAACTTAAAGTAGCCAGCCATTCAAGTGGTATAAAGATGCATGTATCAATAATACAGAAGCAACTAGAATATACACTTTGTAGTTGATTTATTTCATTTAGCATTTGACCAAATTCCATTATAACTCTCATTGCCAATGAAATCTAATACTTTATATGTATATTTCCTATTTTTATTTAATTTTTGAGGGTAACATTCTAAAAATAATTATTAAATACACAAGTTAAATATAGAGTTGAGGGTGATAAGTGGATCGAGCATATTTGAATTGAATCTCTTTGAATTTATGTCATTTTGGATGTCATCTTTTTAAGGTAAAATCGAGTCGGGTTACTTTAGATTGTGAATGATCAATTTATGCATCATACTGACTTTTAGAAAGAATTTTAAATAAAATCCAAGTGAATTTATAGGTTTTGGATGTACTCGAGTTAGGTTGTATTTTTTATTAATTTTTAAAAATAATTTTAAAAATTTTTAAATAATATTTTTTTATTAATTTCTTTCAGGTTGAATTTATGCCTGCATGTTGAAATCACATCAAAATTTGTTACTTCTATATGGAGGTCCGCTATATATATATATATATATATATATATATACACTAGTTTTTGGAACACGTACACGTTGTATTTTTTTTCAATTTAGAGATATTTTATATTATAATAAATTATATATATTATTTACTAATATATAGAGAACAAAATAATATAAAAAGTATTTATATATTCAATAATACTATAGATTTTTAGCTAATCGATAACAAATTATATATATATATATATATATTCAAGGAAAAATCACTGTTAAAAGTAAATTCAAAAAAATTAAAAAAAAAAAGCAAATTAAAAAAAAGATGCAATGAAATTATATTTGCCATTATTTTTTAAAAGTAGCCAAAACGAAAAAGAAAAATGTTAAAATTCAAAGATATATTTCATAATATATTCTATAACACTATAAATTATTAGCTTATTGATATCAAATTATTAAAAAATATATATATTTTTCCAATGAAAACATATTATTAAAAGCAAATAAAAAAATAAAAGAAAAAGATGTAATGCAATTATGTTTGCCACTATTTTATTTTAAGTACGTAAAACTGCAAAAGGATAATTTTAAAATTGAAAAAATATATCTCATAATATTTTATCAACCATCATAGTATCAAAAACTAAAACCACAAATATATATATATATATATATATATATATATATATATATATATATGAAAAATGGATAAATTGTAATCATATACGTATCTAATGTAAAAATTTAAAAATTTCTCCATTATTCTCATATAAGTTTTGTATATCTAAATAGAATTTCGAGTAGATTGTTGAATTGATTGAATAATTATTTAAATTCTTGAAAAATAAGTCATATTATTTTCTGTGACACCTCGGATTTGTATATGCTTGTAACATATCAAGTTAATTATTAATACAATGAAAAGGCAATATTTTCATTATAAGTATTTTGAGAAATGGTTAAGTTAAACTATTATTTTAAGATTTGCCTTTGAAGATGAACTAGGATGCCGAGGCGAAGCTTTGACAATAAGGACAAGGTTCAATTGCGAAAACGAGCTTCGTTGACGAAGGTGAGACCTCGACAAACAAATATGTGAGTTGACGAGTTAAGCAAAGGACTTTGATATAAAAGGAACGAAGCGAGTTGACGAGCTCGGTATAAGTAAAGCGAACAAACAAGCTCAGTATCAAAATTGAGGATATCAGTGTAGTTACAAAGTGAATTATGACTCGACGTCGATCAAGTAGTGTAAATAGTGGATAGACAAGTTAAGGTTATTGTTTACGAGTATTGTATGAGATTGCATGACTTATACTATAAACTACCTACTCATGAATAATATTGTGTGAGGTGTATGGTTGTGAATGGAAGCTACCTACCTATGTACATGTGGCAAGAATTACGTGGCCCAGAATGTAAGTTATCTACCACTGAATAGTATATTGGCCATTACAATTAATGCAACGTCCTTTTTCTTTCTATATAAGACATCTAGAGTTATTAACTTTTAGATTTTTATCTTAAGTCATATTTCTTTAAAAGAAATATTAGATCTAAATAATATCTTCTTTCTACCTTTCTTTATAAGTTTTGGTTAGAACTAGAGGTTGATTATAGGCCAGCGGAGCCAAGAGATTGTTGAGTATTGTGACTGAAAAGGTGATACATGCTTTAAGTGAATGATTAGATATCTAAGTGAGTTTTGAAATGCATGAAAGCATGGTAAAAATCACCAGAAACTGCTTATGTTTAAAATCTTTTCATTTGGTATAAATACTCTTTATACTTTTGTTTAAATATATTTGATTTTCAATTGATTATTGTTAATATTATCATTATCATCTTTGTTCATTGAGACTTAAATGATGAGAACCATATTATTCATTGTTTAAATGTTGGAAAAGGCATTGCTAATACCGTTGAGGAGAAGTTTTTAGGTAGACTCAGTCTACCAGCTCATCCATATACTAACCCAATAAAAATAAGGCACATCAATTAATGATGTCATATTAATGATATTACATTACATCATTAATTGATATCTTATTTTTATTGGGTTAGTCTATGGATAAAATGGTAGACTGAGTCTACCTAAAAATTTCTCTACTATTGATATATCATTTGAATCTATTGTTACCGAATACTGTTGATGATTGATTGATGAGGCCATTGGGCTAACTGTTTGTTATAATACCTACCGAGCCCTTACCGAGATTACATTACATCATTAATTGATATCTTATTTTTATTGGGTTAGTCTATGGATAAAATAGTAGACTGATTCTACCTAAAAATTTCTCTATTGTTGAGATATCATTTGAATTTATTGTTACCAAATACTGTTGATGATTGATTGATGAGGCCATTGGGCTAACTGTTTGTTATAATACCTACCGAGCCCTTACCAAGATATTGACCACGTGTTTGACATAAAGCCTTTGCTAAATTTATTAGACTGTATGCACCGGTGACTTGATTGATAGAGTCGATAATATTATCAGTATCCTACCTAGGAAAGACCTTATATTCTATGCGTATGCTCGACTAAGTATATGTAACTGTTAAAAGTGAGAAGTTACTGCCCTTACTATTTAACACCGATTCGGTGTATTGTTGGTTGTTTTGTTATGTTGAAGCGTGCTGAACTTTGGTGCCTCTTTCTTTTTGGCACATACTGTATTGTTTATTGCTTCCTAAATTTTGATAACTATGCATGTTATAAAATCACTGTTCAATTGAGGACCCATGGGATCATGTATTTCTTAACTCATTGAGTTGACAGCTCACCCTTCTCGTCTATGATTTTAGCTAAGCGAGCCGAAAAGGATAGGAACAGAGATAATTGAGCTTCAAATTATTTCTTCCTCGAAGCCATCACAAGTGTATAGTTTTGAGAACTTTGTATTGTAAATATTGTTATGGTTATTAAATCTTAGATGCTCTATAGAGTGAGAACATCATTGTATATATTGTTAAATTGAAATGAAATTGAAAGTTATGCTTTATCATATGATTGAATGATAATATTATAGATTATTATGTGGTTTGGTCTCTTTTAGAACTAGGTTTTACGGGTGCTTTGTGGTTTTAAGTCTACCCATATCCTAAGACTATCACACATTTGATTTTTGAGGTGTGACATTTTCCTTTCTTATAAAATAAAAAAATAAAGTATAATATATGATTTACTAAATTAGATTGCATATATTATGACAAAAAAAAAATTATAAATAATATGTGATCACAATATAATAATAATAAATAAAAACAATCTAATACTATAGCTAGTAATAAAAATAACCCAAACTAATCGATTCAATTTTTTATATTTATTTTTTTCATTATTATTATGCATGAGCGCTTTACCATTAATAAGTAGGGTTAAGAAACTTTTAGCATTAAACTCAATGTTTCAAGTATTAAACTTTAAGATTAATTATATCTACTATTAATATTCATAAAATGAACAAAATATATATAAAAAATATAAAATATAATATAGAGATTTTTAATATGAGTATATTAATTAGAGAAAATATAAAAATTACCTTACGAATCAATTCTATATTTATAAAACCCTTCAAATATGTAATTGTAAGTATATCTATCATTTTATTCTAAATTTGTAATTTTTTTTTTTTTTTTGGATTGTGAAACTATACTAAAGAGAAATCACTCTTAATTTTCTTTTTTTTACTCAGCCTTTACACAAGAGATTTATCATAATAAAAAATAGTTAAATTAGCACATAGTTTTCCTCTTAGTGATCCAAATCAGATAAAAAAGAAAGAGTAGAATAATAAAATTTATGATTTTCTAGAATCTCCATGCAAATATTGAAGAATATCAAGAAATCGATCCAAAATGAATTCTTATTTTTGTTTAATTAATTGATATTAATATAATAATATCAATAATAAAAATATAAAATCTCAATTGCAATTAATTAACTTTTAATTCTACAATTATTTTCAATTGCAATTAATTAACCTTTAATTTCACAATTAAAAAAATCAAATATGTAAAAAAAATACTAAATTAAAAATATGTAAAATAATTGATATCGAAACAAAGTATTAAAATATTTTATGATGACTTAACGAATATTTCAATAAAAAGTTATATAGGATATAGATTTAATTTTGTAAAATAAAATATATCAATAGATAATAAATTAACACATCGTCCTTACAAGATGTCTATGATTAATTTTATTGAATTAAAAAAATACATGTAAAATTAAATAGACAATAAAAAAAATTATGTATCAAGCATTAGCATACAAAGCATAATTGTAAATATATCACAATCTCTAAGTGATAATCAATTAAAAATAAAAATAAAATAAATCATAAGACTGAAATTGAAATACAAAAATTGAATATTATAAGTATAGTTCTTAGATAATTATCGAATAACATATTATAATATAATTATATAGAATAACAATTTTTAATAATATATTATAATATAATTGTATAGAATAACAATCAATATATAAAAATTCTAATTTAAAATAATCAAAAGAAAAAGAAATTGAAATCGTACATTCTATTAGCATAATATATAATTAACCTAAATTATGAAAAATATATATTATGCTGTAATTTAAATGAAAATAATATATATGTAAAAAATCCAACAAACTTTTAAAATTTGATAGATAATATAAAAATTTGACAAATGAGTTCTTTTTATAAAAAATTATGAAATAAATCTACATTCTACTATAATAATAATAATAATAATAATAATAATAATAATAGATATCTAATTTAAAAAATATGAAAAATTAGTAAAAGCATTTTTATCTATCAACATGTTTTCTTTTTTCGTGTGTATATATATATATATATATAGTCTTTGTGTATGCATAAAATATTGAACAAATAAAAAATAACTAAAAAATCTTTAACAAAAAAAAATTAACATTGTTGTTTTTTTTGTTTAATATTGGACATTTACAGTTTATTCATTATTAGTGTCAATAATTAATTTAGTTCGCAAGGTGAGTTTATTTTATTATTAAAATTTAATTATTGAAATTAGCATATGAAGGTTTTTTTTTTACATAGAGAAATGACCTAATTCGAATAGATGAGTAAGCTGTCATGACTCATAATGATACCTACGAGTAAAAAAAAATTAAAAAAAAATCAAATATACTTTGCCAAGTTTGACAAATAATGACACAAGGAGCACATTATGAAAGCCCCATTCCAACTTCAACTACATGAGCTGAAATTTTAATTTTTTATTGTTCTTAAGTTTTGAGGAAGGGTTGATTTCAAAAAAAAAAAAAAAAAAAAAAGAAAAAAAGTTTTGAGGAAGGGAAATATATTATTATTAAGATTTCAACTCTAATCTTTACTTTAAATAAATTTAAATTTACTATTAAATTAAGACGTGATTCTAAATTTTAAGTATTAAATTATAAAATATTATAATTATAATGTCAATTAAGTGTGGTCTGATTGGTTTTCCTATCCTCTAAATATTATATAAATTTTGTTCTGATTATATAAAAAATAAAATTTCATTTGATGAAGTAAAACCATTAAAACATTTGGACCTAATAAATGATGCACATTTTTTCACTTCTCTTTATCTAATTATTGTTATGAAAATAAACAAAAGTAAAGTAATAAGAACACAAAAATGAAAAAAAAAAAAAAAAGAATTTTTGTATTGTTATTTTAGTGTGTATAACAATGCTATGAGTATCTCTATTTATATGATAGGATCAACATAGGTTATAATATAATCAATTACAAAAACATGTAACCTAATGTAATAAAAGAGATGAGTTATAGGATTCTAAAGGTCATGAATTATAAACATCCATTTTATAATTCATACATAACACTCTCTCTTGAATGTCTATATTTGTAAAGAATATGTCTAATTAAAATCTTACTAGTAAAAATTTAATGGGAAAAAAAAAACTAATGAAGGAAAAATAGTACAATATTCTTGCATGCAAATAGTATACTGCCTCATTAAAAACTTTACCAGAAAAATCCAATGGGACAAAACCTTTGGTTAAGGGAAAAATAATACAGTGCTAAACTCCCCTTATTTGCAATATCACTGAAGATCTTTAAGACGACGTATTCCAATACTATGAACCAATTTCTTAAATGTGGCAATAGGTAATGCTTTAGTGAACAAATTTGCTAGATTATCATTTGAATGAATTTGTTGAATAGTAATCTCACCATTCTTTTGAAGATCACGTGTAAAGAAGAATTTTAGTGAAATATGTTTTATTTTGTCTCTTTTAATATATTCTTCATTTAATTGAGCAATATAAGTTGCGTTATTTTCATATAATGTTGTTGGGATTTCTTTATCTGAAGATAGACCACACGTTTTTCGAATATATTGGATTATTGATCTTAGCCAAACACATTATCGGCTTGCTTCATGAACTGCTATTATCTCCGTATGATTTGAGGAAGTAGCAACTATTGTTTGCTTTGTAGAACGCCAAGATATAGTTGTATTACCATATTTGAATAAATAACCCATTTGAAATCGAGCTTTATCTGGATTAGATAAATACTCTGCATCTGCATAACCAACCAATTGAGGTCTAGATTCATTTGTATATAACAAGCCCAAATCAACAATTCCTTGAAGATATCGCAATATATGCTTAATACCATTTCAATGTCTTCGAGTTAGCAAATAACTATATCTTGTTAACAAATTGACAGAAAAGGCAATATCAGGCCTCGTATTATT
>CATKHJ010138257.1:0-10399 GCA_949750685.1 Vernicia montana | reverse complement strand
GTAGGGTAAGATGGGGTCTGTCTTCCACATAATGATAGGTAGGGTAAGGTGGGGTCTCTTTTCCATATATGATAGGTGGGATCTGTCTTCCACATAGTGATGGGTAGAGGTTTCCTTTCTGGTAGGAAGAGGTTTCCTTTCTGGTAGGAAGAAATTTCCTTTCTGGTAGGATGAGGTTTCCTAGGAAGAGATTATGGTCATTTCTGGTAGGATGAGGTTATGGTCCTTTCTGGTAGGATGCGGTTTCCTTTCTGGTAGGAAGAGGTTATGGTCCTTTTTGGTAGGATGAGGTTTCCTTTCTGGTAGGAAGAGGTGATGGTTCTTTCTGGTAGGATGAGGTTTCCTTTCTAGTAGGAAGAGGTGATGGTCCTTTCTGGTAGGATCGGGTTTCCTTTCTGGTAGGAAGAGGTTATGGTCCTTTCTGATAGGATGAGGTTTCCTTTCTGGTAGGAAGATGTTTCCTTTCTGGTAGGAAGAGGTTATGGTCCTTTCTGATAGGATGAGTTTTTCTTTCTGGTAAGAAGAGGTGATGATCCTTTCTGGTAGGATGGTTAGAAAAAATGATGGTCCTTTCTGGTAGGATGGTCAGGTAGATTGATGGTCCTTTCTGGTAGGAGTTGGAAAAAATGATGGTCTTTTCTGGTAGGATGGTCAAGTAGATTAATGGTCTTTTCTAGTAGGATGAGATTTCCTTTCTAGTAGGAAGAGGTGACGGTCCTTTCTGGTAGGATGGTCAAGTAGATTAATGGTCCTTTCTGGTAGGATGGTCAGGTAGAGGTGGTCCTTTCTGGTAGGATGGTCGGGTAAATTAATGGTCTTTGGTGGTCTAGGGTATATTGGACCAAGGTTATTAGGCTTTTGGGGCAACGGGTATGTTGGGTTGAAGGTATTTGGTAAGGTACCTTGGATAAAGAGAGGTGAGGGTGTTGACCATTCATCGGTTCAAGGTATAACCTAGGTTTGAGATGAATGCTTGATAATTTGTACATTATGGGTGCGTGATATGCATGGGAAAAAATATTTCATGAATATACCATTTGTACAAGGCTTTGATTTATGGTACATACAGCCTAAGGTCAGATTCTAGGTTCATTACATGAAAGGGTAAAGGTGGCTTGCATAGGGTATCCGTCACACTGGAGCAGCGATATACCAAACCACATGTGAGTCAAAGAGCCTTGCGTAGGTCCAATAGTACATGCTTACTCGTAAACGTCGTGAGGTGGATGATTTTACTATCGGCACGCAGACCTAAGGAAGGTTGCCCACTCGATGTTACTTTCTATCCATTGTTTTCCTAAGAAATCTAGGTTGAAAGGCAAGGAGCCTATGCAAGTGATGCATGAAAGCCATTTTTACATTAAAAGTGTCAAACTTTGAAACCAATTAGTAATCCTCTTATTTTCTTTATTAAAAAGAAGGTGGTCCCCAGTAGAGTCTCCAACTGTAAGGCCTCGCCTGAGCATTGGTCCAATCCGCTAGAGGGGATCGAAATGCTCATTCGGGTTTGAACTCACGATGGAACCCTCGGGTTCAGATTGGTTGATTTTGAAAAGTGCATTAGGAGTCGCCACCTTAATTTTATTTTATTTGGAAAAAGTTAAGGGAAAACCCAATCAAATGACTCTAATTATATCCCAAAGGAAAAAGTGCACTAGCCTTCGATTACCAAAGAGTATTCGGGGACTAGATTTTTGGTTTATTTAATTCTTTTATTGCTTATATTACTTCTTTTACTGCTTTACTTTAATTCATGCATATTTAATTATTTATTCATTCATAATTGTTCATGAACTCTATTTTAAGCCATTAAGCATTAAACTTACCAAACTAATTAAATAAACCAAAAACCTAGTCCCCGAATCCTCTTTGGTAATCGAGGACTAGTGCACTTTTTCCTTTGGGATATAATTGGAGTCATTTAATTGGGTTTTTCCTTAACTTTTTCCAAATAAAATAAAATTAAGGTGGCGACTCCTAATGCACCTTTTCAAAATCAACAAATCTGAACCCGAGGGTTCCATCGTGAGTTCAAACCCGAATGAGCATTTCGATTCCCTCTTAACGGATCGGACCGATGCTCGGGCAAGACCTCATAGCGTTTTGCTTTACTAGAGAGATTACAAAAGCTAATAGATAACATACTTTGGTAAGTTGGCTTCAAAGAACCTAGCATTGAATATTTAGCAATAATTAGAAAGGTAGAAAATTCATCAAGCATAATCATCACATTAAAAACTATAAAATACTAGAAGCACTATATACATAACATAAAATGGCTATATGATTGTTTGGCATTATGGTTTGGCATTATGATTGAAAACTAACTTTTGAAAAAGGAACCTTTTATATGTCTATATAATACATTCCCAATTGGTTGAAAACTAATTTAGTAACACATAAAATGTAGTTGAAAGTTGAATATATCAAAGATGCAAACAATCCTAGATCAATAAAACCATAAAACAAACATTAAGCAAACTATCACCCATAAATTAATAAGTGACAAAAACCAATCATTCAACAAATCCAAAAATTATGGTGTATGAATTGAGACAGCCATTAAAGGTCTGAAATTGAAACATCAAGAATAAGCTCATACATGTAAGCCAAATAGGCAAACAGTAGAATCAATACTAAATCTAATACTGTATTAATAATAAAAAAAAATAAAAACAAAGAAAAACAAAGCAACAACTTGAACCCAATCTGGAATCTCAGTCTCATTAAATAAAATCACAAGACTAAGATCTATATAAGAGATTTGGGTATAAATATTTACCTATTAAATAAAGTATAGAGAAAGAGAAAGAAAAACCTAACAAGTTTATTCAGTTTGCAGAGAAAGGGGGAGTTGTGTGCAGTCCCATCAAGTAAGCTAACGGTGGAAAAGCGAAATTGAAGTTGAGGCCTTGATCAAGTAAGCTTACGGTGCGGTTGTTAGGATCTATCACCACCTTACCTCTGTCGCTGGAGCAACACTCGGTCTTTCCACTAACATCATCGAGAATCTTAATCTTTCCCTATATTTGAAATAACTAGGTAAAAATATGTATTTGAAATATTAAGGTTCTGGGCAAGTAGATTTTACTAGGTATTTGTCCCAAATCCAAATCCACCCAATTTTAATGACCCAAACAAGGGATTTGGCCCAAATCCTTGTCATCCAAACAGACCACTAGTTTCTTTTAAATTCTATCGTATATTTGAGTGTTGATCTATTTTCATGCTAGTAATCAGATGATTTAGGGTTTTGATTTCCAATACTTGTTTTAACCTGAAATTCATATTTTTCTTTTCACATATGTCAAATAACGTGTTCCTTTGTTATTTAATTTTGCTTAATGATTTCTTTATTTTCTAGTTAGTTTAATTGCATTTTAATTCATCCAAAAGAGGTAGTGAAGGCATAGAAGAAGAGGAGACAGAAAAAGACAAAACCGAGACTAGCTCAGAAGAATAGAGGCCTGTGGCCATCCATGGGTGCGCATCCCACCGTGCGCCCCATGTGAGCAAAAGCTCACTGTGTCTTTTTGTTTTAATTTCTTTTTTATTTTTTAATTATGTTTAATTATTCCAATAGATTTTAAAATGTAAACAAAATTAATGAAAGTGGATGATATCTCCCCATCCCTTTAGTAATTAGAACTTAGGTTCTTAGTGAATTGATTTAGAAAATCCGGTAAATTTAGTTCCTTTTTTTTTGGGCATAAAATTGATAAATTAAGATAACTAATAATTAGAATTGATATTTTGAATATTATTTATTGGTTATTTGATTGTTTAATTAGAACTTTAGGTTTATTTTGAAATAAATTGATTAGATAACTTAGTAAATTTATTTTTTGTTAATTGATATGAAATTGATAACTAGCATGATTAGTAATGAGGTTAATCTTGGATTTGATTTTGTTTATTTTAATAAGTTGATTTGAATTGTAAATAATGTGATATAAACATGTCATTCATAAAACGCCCAAATAAAGCCTAACCCATCTTAAATTAAAGAAAATCAATAAGTGGAAGTCAGCCTCACAGCTAGGTGGGCTTGGGTACTACCTAACTTCATTACCCAAATCTCTAGACTAAGATGGTTTAGTAAGAAGCAAGGAATCCAAGTCACCTCTTTTTCCTAAGTTTTTAAAAACTAGGTGATGACTCCTTTTCTCCGTTTGGGCCTCGGCCCAATATGTCTTCCCCCAACTCTAAGTTGGAAAGCAGTGCATAGTCATATCCACCAGGGGCCAAAATTCGGTCACGACAGTGGAGAATCCACTAGGGATTGAGAAATTTATTCCAAATTTGGTTTGCTTTAATTATGGATCTTGTTGGGCCTAATGGGCTTGTATCACTACACTAAGCACATAAGCGCCCCTTGTCCCTTAAACCTTAGATACTGTTAAGGAAAGGATCCCTTAGCTCCATTTGATCTTTGGGCTTCCTCAATTAACTTTATCACTCACAAGTTAGTACCGTAGGATATAAAAAGACTTGGGCGAGTATCATTTGTACCTTTGGGCCTCAAACCCAATGGGAGATATAAGTCCATATCTCGCTTGTAGAAGCCTTAAGTCGTAAGCTAGCTTTAGCCCATGTATTGACTTAGTAATCTCCTTAGGATTTCCAAACGTGGTTTATGCATGTATGATTCTAAGTCCAATACCCTTATTGGATCTTCATGTGGTTTTCCAAAATGAGCTCGGATCATAGATTGATTGTGCTCTACTTATTTATTGAATAGAGTTTATGCATACAATGGGCTTGTGTTCCCCATATTGGATCATTAAGCCATGGCCTAAAATCCTAGGAAAGAAATACTAGACCAATACGTGTGTGGGAGCTATAAGATTGAAAGGCTTAAACAACTTGCGTTTGTGTTTGCTTATACCATGATCATGCATCATGTAAGTTAGATATCACACATCATACTAACCCATTTGTATTTGCAACCATTTAGAAAATGTCTCCAACATGTCGAACTTTGGATCTAAGCCCATAACTTTCTTTGAAAGGGATGAAGCCTTTAGGAAGATAGTGACGTCGGAGTTGGACCAAATGAAAGAAAAAGTCTAAGCTGCCATTAAGAGGGTGATCAAATATGAAATTGGCCATATGCTAAATGAGATCAACGCTGAAATCAAACAAACTATCTTGGATAGTTTGAATGAGCCACCTAAGCACGTGGAAAAGCCCAAAGTCAAAAGGAATGGGCATCTCAGCCCAACAAGTGTCAAAGAAGGTAGGGTCAGTAAACCAAGAGAGTTCACTAACATGGAAAATCCCATGTCCAAGATTCTTAAAGAGCTAGAAAAAGAAGGTCTATTACAACCTATAGGCCCGACGCCGTTGCTGAACCCAGTGCCTCCAAGGTTCAATACCAATTTGTATTGTCGATTCCACTAAGTGTTAGGGCATGACACTTATAAGTGCAGTCGTTTGAGGCATGAGATCCAAGACCTAATCGACAAAGGGAAGCTTTCCATGAAGACAGATGCATAAAGCCCCCCAACAGGGATGAAGCTTAGGCCCAATTGATAAAATAAAAGAGTTTTGCATATTTAATGTTTTACATTTGTAAGAATTTTTATGATGAAATAAAATAAGACTTTTGTTTTGAACACTTGAAGTGAGTAATGAGATAAAAGAATAATCATAATCAAAGAAATGAAACGAAAAATTAAAAAAAAAAATGATGATAATCCTACTAGGAGTCTCACATTGAGACCCTAGGTAAAAATTAAAGGTATGAGAGAAAATTATTGGCTAGAAAACCTGAAAAGACTAGCTAATGACAAGTGTTCAAAATAAAAGACAAACATGGGGGCGAAAGCTAAAGGAGTATAGCTTCATCTATTTCAAAGGTGTTTTGGGCTACAAGTTTTCCAAAGAAATACATATGGAGATATTGCATTAGTTTTGCATTCATAAGTATTGCATCACTCTAACCCTTGTAGCCATCTAAGAATAGCTTTTCTTTGAATCAGAAATGGCATCTTTACGTCGCAATAACAAGAGGCCTTATGAAGACATAATCCAAGTTGGCTCAAATTTTGAGGAGGAAGTGATGAAACCTGAATCAAAAGTAGAAGGCAAGAAGGTCACTTTCGATCCTAAGGGCCCTTTTTGGTCACCATCATGGTTCTCCAATATCAAGAAATACAATAAAGACCTTCCTGAAGAGATGTTGGAGAAACTTAAAACTCTAACCCGAACCCTTACCATAGAAGGACTTGTAGAATTTGAAAAGATAATTCAGAAATGGCTAACCCAAATTCAAGGTAAGAGTTGTCACCTAGGTTCAAACCAAAACGATGGGATAGATTGGTCTCAATACGAGCCAGTTGAACAATATGAATCCTAAGGCTACAGCTCATGGCTCAAGGAAGCTGGAGGCCAGCCTGCTCACGGCGCTACTTTCATAGTTTGGGGACTAGAAGGACCAAGCCAATTGGAGAAGCGAGATAAGAAGATACGTAAAGAAGCCATGGAGTTGTGCTCACCCAATCGAGAGATCATGGGCTTACTATGTGGTTCCAAGTTTTAAATTCCTTTCTAATAAAATAATAACATGTTTTCCTTTTAAGAATTAATTCTCCGTTCCCTTCAATTTAAAAAATAATAAAAAATAAAAAGAGAAAACCTCGCTGAAGAGAAAACCTCGTTATTCTTTAGGCAAAAATTAGAGGTAGGGAACAATTTTAAGAAAGAAAGGAATTTCCAAACTTAATGGCATGAATTGACAGCACACGAGCATGGAAACAAGAACCATCTCTAATTCAATAGGGCTATACATTAGCCATTTCTTGCATTTTCCATGCATATCCATGACATCCCATGCATCATACTTGATTTTCTAACTAAATCATTTTGCAGCTTTAGGCCCCTCAAGTCATAATTGTTAAGTCAAAAGCTCCAGAGGATCAATTGAAAGAGGACCTATTAGCTTACCCCGAAGTTGAAGCATCTTCGAATCTAAATATCCAACAACAACGACCTCCAGATCTTGGAAGCCATCATCGCTCGCATCTTGGAAGAACATTTGGGCTCTATGATCCAAGCTCAAATTGAACAAGCCCTGAATGCTAGAATTCCCCCACTTGTTAATCAAGTAGCCCAAACTCATAATGTTGGCCTTGCCAATGAGACTAACCATAATGCTGCTATTAATGGTAATTAAGATGCTAAGGATGTTTTTAATGACTTAGATAATTACCTTCAAAATAAGTAAGAGGAGTCCACCATCGAGAATGAGAAGCTTAAATCCCTTAAAACTCAAATGGAAAAAATTGAGAAGCTACTAAAAGTGAAGGGATTTGAAAGCATTGAAGCTTTTGAAGACTTGGCCATATCAAGTGATGATTGTTTGCTCAAAAGGTTCAGGATGTCGAAGCTAACTAAGTTCAGTGGGACAAATGATCCAAATGTCCATCTAAAGATGTTTTCCACTATCATGAGTATCATTGGTGCCTTAGAAAGTTAGATTTTAAGGTTGTTTCCAACCTCTTTGGAAGGAGCCCCTGTTAAGCAGTACTACGACTTGGAAAAAAGCAAGCATAATGATTGGAACCTTATGTCTGAAAGCTTCATAGTGCAGTATAGGTACAACACACTACTAGAGGTAACCCTCAGAGACTTGGAGACAACAAGACAAAAGTCAGATGAGTCCTTTTCTAACTATGTAATGAGATGGAGAGAGAAAGCTGCTAAGATGACCAGTAGGCCAACGGAAAAAGAGCAAGTCTAAATAATAGTCACAGGTGCCTTACCTTTCTTGTATAGTAGGTTATCTATGTCGCTCCTTAAAACCTTCAAAGACCTCCTAAACACATGTTTGCAATTAGAGCAGTTTGATTATGAAAATAGTCAAGCTAATGAAGTGTGGGAAGGGAACGACTCATCGAGTCTCTTTGTTGAAATCACAAGACCTCATGATTTCAAGGCTAGTCAGACCATTTTGCAAAGGGAGTTCACTCATCTAAGTGAGCCACTGTCTAGCATCTTCGAAGACCTTAAGGAGGATGGATTAATTCAGTTATTGGACTCAAAACCCTTACCAAATCCTTTGCCAAGGAACTTCAGGGCTGATCTATATTGCACCTACCATTAAAGAGTTGGTCATGATACTGACGACTGCATCACCTTGCAACACAAGGTCCAAGACTTGATTGATGTTGGGGCAATTCGCAAAGAGTGATATGAATCAAGCAAGTTGATATTTTTACTTGCTTTTTAGAATAATAATTGTTCGAATTTACTTTTCAATAAAACATGATAAGATTGTTTCATTTCATGAATGTGTTTTATTGATTATTTTGTGCTTGTATTTTTAAGTTCAATTTGATTATAACTGCTGGGGGCATGATGTTACATTTGATAAGTGAGGGAGTTAAAAAAAGAAAAAGGAAAACAAAGAGAGAAAAAGAGATGTTGCAATGAAAGCGCCTCTCCCCTTTAGAGTTCAATACCATCCTCAAATAGACCACCCTAGAAATACCCTCAGCAAAAGTAGGCCAACTTTCCTTAGTTGAAAAAAATGAAATCACTTCAATTAATATGGCAGCATCCAAAGAGGGTCAAATCCTTGAAAAATCAAAAACCATAGACCCAAAAATAAAACCTTTATCTCTTAAAAAACTTGAAGAGCAAAAGGAACTAATTGTTCCCAAAACCTAACCATCAAGAAATAAAAGGAAAACCAAACCCAAAAGTCTGCCTAATACCTTCTTTGCTTAGAGAAAACCAAAACGAAACCAAAAGTCTATCACCTAAAGTATTCGAACTCTTTGAGGGCAAAGA
The DNA here is from genome assembly GCA_949750685.1 of Vernicia montana. Classification (NCBI taxonomy): domain Eukaryota; kingdom Viridiplantae; phylum Streptophyta; class Magnoliopsida; order Malpighiales; family Euphorbiaceae; genus Vernicia; species Vernicia montana. Next base: position 1,603 of record CATKHJ010138257.1, on the reverse strand, counting down.
ATTTGCCAAACAACATCTCTTTGGAAAAAAAAAATCAATGAATAGTCCTACTAGGTATTCCCTATTGGTTACCTAGGCAAAAGTTAGGGATATGAGTGAAAATAATTACTTAAAAAATCTGAAAGGGCCGATCAATGACAGATGTAATATCTAAACCCTATTGCATTTGTTTTCTTATTGAATAGTGAGATGCATGCTAAGAATGAGAAAGAAGCATACTTATGAAGATGGAAAGATTTTATCTATGAAAAGCATAGTCAGATAATTTGAATTATGAAACACTGGCTCATTGACTCTTGTTAGGTTGATGTTGCATTTAAATTTGTTCTCTCTAGTCTAGGCACACAAATTTAAATACTCGCAAATTAATGAATTGTATCGTAGGATAATAATAAGTTTATTCCCGTGGTCGATCTCTCAAGGAGTTGTGGAAATATACTGAAATTAATTATCCTACTAATGTCAATGAACATAAATGCATAAAATAAAAAGTCTTAAACACTCTAATTAATATGGCTTTGTTGTTGAATGCGAATGAGAAAATGAATGCAAGGTTGCTGAAAGCAAAGAATTGAATGCAAAGAATGTAAATAGGTTGAATAGGCTCCTAGGGATGTCAACTTCACCTAATGATACATATAATGCATAGAATTAATTAAGACCTAATTAGTTTCTTTCTAGTTCAGCTAATTAGAATCCAATTAAACCATAAATATGAATAGAAAAATTTAATAAATGAATTAAAACTCAAAGTGAATCTAATAGATGTATCTCTCGAATCTGGTCAATTAGAAATCAAATTAAACTCTAAACCAATTCATTAACATGCATAGGAATTAATGCATTTCTGATTGGTAATTTCTAAGTTCATTTTTCTTTGTTCTAGTGTTAAGCAATATCTAATTTAAGACTCAACACCTAGGTTATATAATGTGGTAGCTAATCACATATATTTGGAATTAAGCATAGAACAATGATATAAAATTCCTAAATCATACATCTAAGAAATCATATTAAATCAATAAGATTCATCTAAACCCTATAATTAAAGAATCAGTTCATGACAAGAAATATATTCATAACTCTAATTAAATAAAACACATTCTTCTTCATATGATTAATGCAAGATAAATGAAATTAAATATAAATAGAGTTGAAGAACAAATCTCTTGTTGAAAGGATGTTGCTTGGTCCAATATTTTGATAACCTAGCTTCAAGCCAATCTCCTCCAAGAACTAAAACTAAACCTAATACAATCTTGATTACAAAAGAATTAAAGAAAACAAAAGGAATGAAAATCTGAAGTTTGGTGCTGTGAGGCCTCGCCCGAGCACCGGTCCGATCCGCTAGAGGGGGATCGAAATGCTCATTCGGGTATGGTCTCACGATGGAATCCTCGGGTTCGGATTGGTTGATCTTTGAAAAGCATTTGGGAGTCGCCACTTTAATTTATTTTTTAATTGGGAAAAGTTAAGGAAAAAACCCATTTTATGACTCCAATTATTAATATCCCAATAGAAAAAGTGCACTAGCCTCGATTACCAAAGAGGATTCGGGGACTAGGTTTTCAGTTTATTTTTAATTCGTTTGGCAAGTTTAATA